>VYXH01001727.1:119262-161869 GCA_013397275.1 Burhinus bistriatus
AGGGCGCGATGTCGGGTCTGGCGCGTTACTGGCTTGCCGCGACCCCGGCGAACCTGTCCGGTAACGGTGCCGTTTGTGTTCCTCAGGGGCTGAAGATGAGCAAGCCCGTAACGACTTCAACGTACGTCCGCTGCATTAGCTACGGGCTCATGAGGCGGCTGGCAGATTTCATCGATCCGCAAGAAGGGTGGAAGAAATTAGCAGTTGATATAACCGATCCCTCCGGTGAAAGCAGATACAACCAAATGCATATAAGGTCCTATACAGAAGTCACATAACATAGTTTTATTTATTAACTGTTTAACATAAATACCGTTGTCGATCCCCTACCTGTAACTAGTTGCACTTTGTGTGCCGGCAGGGACTTAAGAACTCATCTTACAGTACCGTTTCCTTAGGGAACTAAAGGTAATTACTCTTAATGGTTCTGAAGTTCAGTTTTCAGACAAGCTATAGCCAAAGAAAATTAAGTAAAGAAGTTAGAATTAATTAGAGCCACGGACATATGCATTTTTAGCAATACAGCATTGGCTGTGTAATCTTCTGTACCCTAGAGACTAGTAAGCCTTGACTTCGTTGTGCATCGTTGCACAAGAGCAGCACAAGAGACAACTGGACTGTAACTCCTAATTTGCTGTTCCCAAGAAAATGTCCAACAAATGCAGGGAGCCCAAGGCCTAAAACTAACAAGTTTAATTTAGAAGTAATGTCAGTGGTATGTTATGAACACCTTGCTGCTTGAAGGGCTTGTTGAATCCTTAAGCTATTTCAAAGGTTATGGGATTTTAAATACCATACGTATCATCTTGGGTTTCCAGTCTTCCTACTGATGTTAACATTAAATCTTTGTCTTTCTATAATAATAATAAATCAGTAAGAATAATGGATCTCAATTTCTGCTTAATGCCCATCTCAAAATATTCAAAATTAAGTGTGAATGCCTAATGGATGGAAAACACATTTTTTTTCCCATTTGATCTGGCTCTGACTTGCCCTCTGTCTCTTGCTGACATCCTCTGCTCTACTAGTCCCATGTGCCAATATATTATGGGTCCTAGACAAAATGTTGAAGCACGTATGCGTATTTTTCCCTTAGTTTCTCCCAGATTTTGTGTATTTATCCCCTGAGTTTGAATTTGTTTAGGTTTTTTAGCTGCATTTTCAGAAGACTTGTGAATAATTCTACAGTATAGTTCAGTACATTCAGATTTTTTTTTAATTTTTTTTTTTGTCATTTACCTGTAATCTCTTTCCCTTTTTCATGGTTCTCAAGGTCACTTTTTTTTTAAAACGTTGGTCTTAATTTATCTTTAAAGGAGATTTGAGGCATTTGTACAAATGGGAAAAAGCCCCACCTGTGAATTACTTTATGACTGGGGAACGACAAACTGTACAGTTGGTGATCTTGTGGATCTGCTGATGAGGAACCAATTTCTAGCACCAGCAAGGCTTTTGCTTCCAGGTAACTGTTACTCTTACACATTTTGTACTGTGTTCTCAATTTTCTAAGATGCTAAACAGCTTCACAGTAACTTGAAAATCAGAAAGGATTAGGTCAAAATATCCAAAAGTGGATATATTTTCCATTATTTGTAATAACAGTAAATAAGAGTTTCAAGTTTAAATAAAGAGTCCTGCAGCTTACACATGATGGCAGAATATAACCTTCTCGCATCTCCTAACCTTAGTAAATACTGACATTAGTGTTACTTGTTTTTTCTGATTCCTATGTAGTTAACACTTTTTCTAAATTCCATTTTCAGAAGCTGTAAGGATGGCACAAGAAGTTACATTACCTCTTTCTTCACAGGAAACCTTGCCTATACATGAGAAACAACTGCCTATACAGGAAAAAGAGGTGGCATCAGTAAAGCCTGTTTTAGCTCAGAGTACTGAAAAGCAACATTCAGCTCCTTCCTGCGTAAGTCAAGAAAATAGCAGCTCACAGTCCAGTAACACAGGTAGGCACTTAGTTTGGTAGAATTAAGTACAATCTTTTTCACTGATTGGTTCTTCACCCCACGTGAAATAAATCATAGCAATGCATTAGAGTAATGACTATATTCCTATCATTGTGCATTTATGGGAAGTGGCATCTTGCTTTTGCTGTCATTCTGTGTGGCTTGGGTAATGAAATGTCTGAATATGAGAAGTGCCTTGCCAATAACGTGGCTACTGTGATGGAAAACTTGACTTAATTAAATTGCAATTTATTTTGTGCTACACTTAATCCTGTTGCCCTTTTTCAATACTGATTTTGTATGCTGTGTAGTATCTTGTGTTTCAAAGCTGGATTTTACATGTCAGAAATGACTAAGAATGTTGGAAAAATTGTGACTAAAGAAAGCATTCTAGGAAACTATATGGTTAGTCTATTCCTTCCTAAAGGTCCACTTTGGGGTTGCTGCCAGAAACATGAGATGATCTAGATATATGTTTACATCTGATGCAGTATGGTTCTCTCTGTGATCTGCTGCACATTTAATTTCTATTACCTGCATTGCAGGTATTAACAAAAAATACAGTTGGAAGGCTGCTACAGTGCTAGTTGTGAAGAAAATCAAGCATAGCTAATTGTATATATTTATCTGCATTTCATTTTCTTTTTTTTCCTGCTGTCTTCATCACAAAGCTGGAAATAGGGCTTCAGTATGTCAGGATTTGCATGGTAGCAAGTTTTTGGTTTAATAGGACTGAAGCAGAGAATCTATTCAATATGCTTGTTCTTAAGTGAAAACATGGTTGTCCTCAATGGCAAATATGTCTTTCAGATTTCCATAATTTTTTGTTTCATGACTTGGAAAGCATTACAAATAATTTTGATGCGCGACCAGAATCAGCTGGAGGTAATAAACTGGGAGAAGGTGGCTTTGGCATTGTGTTCAAAGGCTACATCAATGGCAGAAACGTGGCTGTCAAGAAGCTCGTTGCTGTGAGTTGTCCTGGGCTTTTCTCTTTTTAATGACTGTGTACTTCATAATACAGACCTGTTTATCTGTGGAAAGTGTTGAATGATACGCTTCAAGAAGTGTCACTGTATTAAATATTAGTTGGGTTGAGAACCTTATCCTGTAGTGCCATTAGTGGTGTGAGTTGGCACAGTCACCAGAGATGAATTCTTGCCCTTTTTGTAGCTCTCCTTTGAGTGGCTCAGGCAAGTTGTCTGGAAGAGCAGAGTGCTCCCACAGTTCCCCTCCCTCCCCTGCGCACAAGAAGTGGCAGACGGGAAGGGGTGCTGGGGAAGTTTCCCTTTCAGAATCAGGTGAATGAATCACAAGTTAAACGGGTATTGCCACTGAATTTTCGTCTTCATAACCAATGGTTTGTGTGAATAATTAATTTTGTAACATGTAAGTGCTATTAGTGGGTAACTGCAGTGAAATAAAATGGGTAAGTTGGTGACTGTGCTGAAACTGAATCCATTTGTCCAATAATATTGTGTTCCAAGGTATTAAAAAACGTGTTCTGATACTTTATTTTTGAGTAGAGTAAAAAAAGTATTGCAAACAGTTAAGTAGTTGTAACATGTAAATAATCTAAAGAAAGGCTTACAATTCTGATTGTTTGTTTGTTTTTTTTTAATGAACAACTATGCATTTTAATATGGCCAGCAACATTAACATCAAATACTTCCTTTTGTAGATGGTTAATATTAGTATTCAGGACTTGAAACAGCAATTTGATCAAGAAATAAAAATGATGGCAAAGTGAGTACAATGTTATACAATGTCTTTATAGCCTTTTATGGGAATCTAAGTTGGCAGTTAATACATTAGCTAGTGTGATCCCTTATTTTTGTCTTTCTAGCATAACTGAATGATTTTCATCTTTAGTGAGAATATTGCATGTACAACATGGCTACACTTTGTTTGTTTTAAAGCACCACAGCAGAACCCTGGCTATGTGCAGTAGAGCTGAAACAAGTAATTGGGGATCAAGTTCCCTCTGCCTTGTATTTTTCTCAAATGTTCGGAGTCTTTCAGAGCATATATGAATACAAGTTTTTTGCTATAGGTGTCAGCATGAGAATCTAGTAGAATTACTTGGTTTCTCAAGTGATGGTGCGCAGCCATGTCTGGTGTACGAATATATGCCCAACGGTTCACTGCTTGACAGACTTGCTTGTCTGGTAAGTAAAACCTTTTCTAGCTTCCGGTTGTCTTACTTTGCTGAAGTATAGATATCTATGAAGTATCTTTGAAACAGTACTGAACTGTAATAGCCAAACGATGTTTTACTGCTTACTTTGTGTTCTAGAAGACTAATATGATGACGACTATTCTTCCAATAACGTTTTATACAAATGTTTTGGACACATTAAAGTCAAAGCAGGCTGACAATACAATGTCAGGTACTAGTACCTGAAGTGGCACAGGAGCTTGGACTTGCTATGCCAGCATGGAGTGGAGCAGAGGGTGCTGTAGTATTTTTCCCTGTTCTGCCATTGGCATGTTCTCTGCTAGTTCTTGAGATTCTGCATTGTGAAATTGCCCTTTATTCATTGCCCTTGTGATAGTGGTTATAACACACTGTTCATAGTCTGTGTATTTCTTTCTGAGGTGCCTAAATAAATGGGAAGTACATGTTTTTTTAATTAGTATTTTGTGTAAGTGCAATGCGTTCTCCCGATTTGATCAAATGACGTATCTTCTAGCCTTGGCCTTTAATAAGTAATAAGTTGCTGTGTTTTTGGTGAGGCAATTCTGTATGAAGGACAAGCAGTGGCTCATTAGAGTGATACCAACAGTAAGGTAGACTTAACCTAGTAGATGAGTGTCCACGTTAGTTGGAGTTCAGAAATCTGCTTTATCCTAAGCGAATGCAGCTTCTGAGGTTGTAATCTGGTGAATATTTTAAACTGGTGCTACTTCAGTCCCCCCATGCCCCCAGACCTAAAAAAATGTTGGTTTGCTTTTTTCTGCACTGATTTTTCTGTTGTACTGGCTCAAGCATTTAGTAGTTGGAGAAAGATCTGGGCTACGAAACTGATCAAGCTGAAAAAATACTCTGTGGAAAAAAATCTTTAATTTTCACCTGGAGAATTTTCCTCTGCAGGGCTGCACAAATACTTCTGTCCCAACAGGAAAGAAGTGGGTTTAGGATGAGAATGAGTAGCAGTGGTTGGGGAAGGGACTGGATATGTTTGGTAGCGCTGCTGTCTCAGGTTGGTTTGGTTGATTTGCCTGCACACACTTATACATTTGCATTTTTTAAAATTTTTTTTAAAACTGAATCAGTACAGAAGAGAGACTTAAGTTTTACTTAAGGCAGTGCAAGTTTATCTGTAGAAAAGAGCAGTGCTTGATAAGGATGTATATGAAAATGTTCATCCGTGTAACTCTGGCCATTATTATCAGGTGAGCTTAAAAGATTGGTGGTAGTTGAAAGCTAAAGTAGAAGTAACTGAGGCCTTCACAAGGAAGAGACAAACTTACAACATAAATCATAAAGAATCTAAATCAGAATCTGTAAATCAGAATCTTCTTCTGATAAAGCCAAATAGGTGAGAAATGTGCATACTGAATGTGTGTTCTTGCTGATAACTTCATTTTGTGACTTCATTGGATGTGTCTGAGGCACACTCTTGCTTGTGTCATCACCTTCTTGTTTGGGCTTTGAGGAGCAGGTGAGTGAGGTGGTAGAATGGTGTGATACTCTAATCCTCTTCCCTTGGCCACCAACAAAATTATGAAGTGGTTTTGAAATGTAGGTGTCCTCACTTCTAAGGTCTAGTTAGTAATGTGAATCGAGCTGAGAAGTGGTAAATCCAAAACCACTGGAAGATTGACTTCTTATTGTTAGTAGAAACTGTTGCTTCCTTTGAAGGATTTGCTTCGGGTTAAAAGGCTCTGGTATCGGTGCTGGTACGAAGTGGAAGATGCGGTAGGTACAGGTAGTTCTTTGCAGTGCAGCTGGCCTTGTAGGGGTCTGAGTCGGATATTATCAAGAGCACTTTTTGCAAATGGGTGAATTAATGTAAAGCAAAATGCAGAGGAAAGAACTGAATGTGACAAATGCATGTATGTCTGCCCAAGTAAATTAAGAAATGTATGCTATTAGTATTTTTAATGATTTATCTGAAAACCACAAAGCATAGCAAGAAGTTGGTTTTGGATTGTGGGTTTTTGTATGTTTTGTTTTGGTTTACCTGAGCATATATATATTAGATTTTCACCTTTCTACTTAACCTTTCTCCCTTCTTATTCAAGGATGACACTCCACCAATTTCTTGGAATACGAGATGTAAAATTGTTCAAGGTACAGCAAATGGCATCAACTTTTTGCATGAAAATAATCATATTCACAGAGATATTAAAAGGTAAAAGCTGATGACTATTGCTGGCTGCGTTTTCCATTTTCTCTTTTTCCTTTTTTTTTTTTTTTTCTTTTTCTTCTTCCCCCTGTCAAAGTCATCATTTTAGAGAGAACAAACTGCAAGAAGCATTGCTTCAGTCAAGGGCACAATCTTTTCTGCAAGTGACATCCATCACCATAATCTTGTCTGTGCCACAAGGACATGACCATTACACACTTCTAAAGTTAATTATGAGGCTGTTGTAATCTGTTACTATCAAATAGTTATTTGAGTGCTGCGAGGACACCCAGAAGTTCTGTTCTTTCAACACTGCTGCTAATGAAAAAGCTACTGTTAGAGAATATAATGACTTTTAAATGGGGAATTTTTCAGATGAAAACCAACCTTTTTTTTTTTTTTTTTTCTTTTTCCTAGAACACTTCTTCAGACTGTCTTCTTTGATTTACTGCTATTTATTATGAAGACAGTAAAAATTACTTCAGTCAGGTTTATGAAGTTCAGGGTTCTTCAAGGATAATGTGTGTTTACTTGTCTGTTGTACCAGAAATTTTTCCAGGGATATCAGAGCTCAGAAATGTGGGGGTTTTGTTGTAGGTTTTGGAGGTTTTTTTTCTGGTTTGGTTTGTTTGGAGTTGGGGTTTTTTTGGTGTTTTTTCTTCCCCTTCCTTGCTACAGTTTGTTGGGTTCGGTTTTTTTTAAATACTAAAGCAGTCCAAATCTTTGAAGAAAAGCCCCAGATGCCTTATTCCTTCTGTGGGTTAAGAAGGAGCAACTGATTGATTGGGTGTCATGGATGAATGTTTCAATAGCTTTTTGGCTTCTGGCAGCTCTGCTAAATGTAGGCCACTTTGGGTTTGTGACCTTCCAGCTTGTGAGGAACAAGTTTTTGCTTCAGCTGCCTCATAAAACGTGCTTGCTGCTTTGACAATTTGTTTCTTCTTTCTTCCCTGCTTAAGCCTCTGGACAAGTGTAATGACTGGAAGGGACGCATTTTTTACTCTACCCTTCTAACTGCTGTGAGTTGATCATATTAAAGGATTGGGTTTTGTTTTGTTTTTTCTTTTGTTTGTATTCCATTTTGCAACCTCTTGCACTTGCAGTGTGAATAGTTCAATAAGTTTGGTGTTATTAATAGTGCTGCCACTCCCAGGTAAAATGCAGATGAAGAGACATCTAAGAAGGTTTACTTCAGCAATCATTTTGCTGTGATGTGTGGAGACAATTCATAACCACACAGGCACTACGAACAGCTTCTTTGTAGGCTAGAGGGGACATGATTGACGGGGTGTTCTTAGAGTTGCCTGCAGTTTTTTGGCTTGGTTATGCTCAGAAAATAGTTCATTTATCTCGTGAAGCTTGACAGTTGCAGTAACACTTGCTTCTGTTCTGTCCCTTGTGGTGTATCAAAAAAGTGACCACTCCTTGGGCTTGACTCAAGTTGGTAAGAAGCTCAGATTTATGAAGTTGTGATCCCGTTCTTCCTTCTTTTAGAAGTTGAGCTTTAAATATGAAACCAGTTGGTGGATGGTGCCTTGACTAGTGTTTGGCCTTTTGCAGTGGTCTTATATTTAACAGTATTTACAGCAGTTCTTATACCAAGTGATCTGCTGTAACATACAGCTGTGTTAATTTTGTTGAGAAGGTTTGGTGAACAAGAAGGAAAAGTTAGAAATACAAGTTTCTAGCAAGTGTTATATGTTGTATCTGGCTATGTGGTTTTCTTATGGTTCCATTAAGGGGGTCAGAAAATGAGGAAGATTACAGAAATGTTAAATCAAGTATTTTAAAATGGTTCCAAGTGCTACAAGTTTAAAAAAAAAAGTAGAAGATTTATGCTGTAGTTCATTCCACTGAGTATTTTATGAAAATGTTAAGGTCTTTTAGATCGGCTTCGTTCTTCAGGTTTTTTGGCTTTTTTTAGGGAAGTAAAAGCTGGAGATGAAGTGGAAATACAGCACATACATTATTCCAGCATTAATAAGTTTTCTGTTTCTCTTCCAGGAGAAGAATAAGAGTATTAGTGGAGTAAGAATTAGAATAAGAGTAAGAGTGTCATTTGGCATGTGAATTTGTAATGGTTGACATAATATTAGATAATAGGTATAAAAACCTGCTTTTATTAGTTCTGAGTAGTGATTTAGACAATTAAGAGTTGTACTGTGATCCAGTACCAGTTGCTCAGAGCTAAGTACTCTCTATTATCCTTCTTAAAGAAAGGGTATTCAGGTCCAAAACATGGGTGTAACATAACTGGTCTCTTGTAAGAAATTTTTGTATTTGTAGGATTTGGGGGTACGGGGGATGTTTGGTTGTTTTGTGGTTTGGTTTTTTTGCCCCCTTTTTTTTTAATTATTTTATGTATGCATGCATGCACAAGAAAAAACATGGATGGATCCTGGCAGCCAGTTCTTGGTATATTTAGAGCAATTAATTTTGAAATTGAGCCATTTCCAACAAAATTGCCTTTTACTTTTTTTTTTTATATATGACTAACGAATAAGTATCTTAGATTGCAAGAAACAGTCAAAATAGCAGTTTGCATTATTAAAGAGTTATTAGTCTGTTATAAAATCTAATTACTGTATTGGTTTGGAAATTATCTTTTTCTTTTTTTTCCCCTCCTCCCCTGTCCCCTAGTGCAAATATCTTATTAACTGATACATATATGCCCAAAATTTCTGACTTTGGACTTGCAAGAGCATCTGTAACATTCACACAAACAATCATGACTGAAAGAATTGTTGGAACAGCAGCATATATGGCGCCTGAAGCTCTGCGAGGAGAGATAACACCTAAATCTGATATCTTCAGTTTCGGAGTAGTAAGTAGAAAGTGGAAAGCAGTATATGACTTTTTTTGTAAATGATAAAAGCATACAAAATCAAGAATATGTGAAATTCAATAATCTACTCTAAGCTATCATTTCTGCTTTTCCCAATAGATGTGCTCTTAAGATAGTGTTTCTAAACTTTCATTGGTTTAAAATCATTTGAGTATGTTGATTAAAACATTGTATTTGCTTACGACTACAATAATTACGTTAAAATGTAAATTTGCATGTGAAAGACCAGAGCAAAATAACATTCCAAGTTCTAGCTAAATGGAATTTGAAGTAATGTGGAACGTTGTTTCCTCTTACATAGTATTGCGCAAAAATGTAACTCAGGCTGGGGAAAAAAAAAAATTAAAGACAATGTTCCAAAATTAAGTGTGTTTTACTATTTGTAAGCACTAAAAGTATGCTGTCCATGTGGGATTTGCCTTAAGGCTGAGTACAAAAAAGACACGAGCTTAATATTTGGGAGAATCCATTCTGAATAGATCTAAGACCCTGATTGCTATTGGTCACTTCCTTCATGGCATTTAGTTTCATGGGGAGTTAGGCCAGATACTGTTTCTGAATACTTTGGAAATCCTTCCATCTTGCTTTGAAGCAACACAATGTAGGGTGAGAAAAACTTGTGTTGAAATTCATAAACCACACTGGTAATAACAATTAATGAAAATAAAGGTAGGAACAACAGCAACAACAGTCAATTGTATAGAGAGCTATCTTTGGACAAATACAGATCCTGTGAGCATTTGTTTGAAATCTTGGGGGTCATGCTCCTTTTTGCAAATGGCATCTATGCTAAGGATTATTCTACGATTCATTTTCTCTTCTGATTTTTCTCTTCTAGGTCTTACTAGAAATAATAACGGGTCTTCCTCCAGTAGATGAAAACCGGGAGCCACAGTTACTGGTATGTTCTTTTTGCTTTCTCCTCCCCTCCCCCTGCTCCAGGATCACTTTATATGAAATCACAGTCAGTTAACAGGTTCCGAGACAATCAAATTAGTCATCAAAATATGTAGTTATGAAAACAGCTCTTGTGTCAATGTTTGTCTTAGAGGTGAGGCTGAAACTTTTTATCTTTTGGCTGGTAGAAGACTGTTCAGTCCCCAAGGTCGTCATCTTCTGATCTGATCTGATAATTCTCTTTGTTCTGGTACTGCTTCTTACTGTAATACCATTACGCTTTATCAGCATACTCCTGTTATACCCAGTTACCCCGATAGTTCCTCATTCACCAGAACATTTTAAACTATTCACCTCAGTTGTTTCTTTATGGTTCTTTATACTTCTTACTGTTCCTGTATCAGTTTTCATCCTCTTCAGCTTTACTAATGATTTGCAAATACCTTGTTTGGAACGTAAGGGCTTTTTTGCAGGGTGAGGGGTGGATTAAATTTTGTTTTCTTTTGTGCTATTCAATGAGTAATTCAGTCTACTAATTATGAAACTAATGTCTCAGAGTTCCATCTCGTGAATGAAAAATCTTACAAGGCTGTTCTTAATTTAGCCTTTCATTTAACTTAAAATTAAACTCTGAACTACTCGATCCAAGGTTTTCCTAGAATATTTTTTACATAAAGTCTTACTTATTTACTAAGTATGAAATAGCCTTAAGGTTTGGATTGGTTTTGTTCCATGCTGTTTGATAGCAGATCACTTTCTTCACAGCTTTAGGAATACCTGGGTACTATTAATAATTTTTTTTTCCTCTAAGCTGTGTCTTCTTGACTGGCATAATACTTATTTTGTTGAGCTCTGTAAAGACCTTGGAGAACTCAGTCCCTGTCAAATTGAATCTTGAGGTTTTGGGTTTTTTTTTTTGAAGCAGGCTTTTTCAGAGATAGGATCTAAAAAGGAATATAAAGTGTGATTTGACTGGTACAGTTTATCTTTGTAGTGTACTTTTGGGAGCATAAAGAATGGTCAGTGAAAGATACTGTGATATCCTTAGCTTTGAAAATTTTGGGGTAGTTGAATGTTAGCAATTTCAGACTGACCCATAGAGGAAGGCAGAAACACCTGCCTCTACTTACTGACTTTCTATTTCTTACTTCATTTACCATGCTGACTTGTCTGAGGTATTCCTCAAACAGTGCTTGTGATTACAGATAACGCATTTCAAGTGTGTTGGAGCTGGAGAGCTTTGGACTAAAACAGGTTTAAAAAATTATTTCAGACTAGAATTTTACTTTAGAATAGATATAGCAGCCACTGAGGCTGGTGACAGAAGGCATTATTTTACAGAAAGAGTATTATAAAGTTGACAAAAAAAGAAATTATTCACACTTACATTTGTATATTTGTGGGTTATTGAGTAAACATAAGTACTTTATGCTTCTTCTCTTAAAAAAGAGCCAATACCAAGAAACTGAGGCTTGAACTGGGAGAAAGTCAAAGCTGTATGATGCAGTTTAAAACGAATTGCTTTACAATTTTGTGTTAACTCAATTAGAAATAATTTATAATAAAAATGTATAGTCCATTTATAGTCTCATAGGCTGTTTCTGCAGGTACTGATGAGTAATTATGCTGCTGAAACATTGCTGTCATTCTTTGCCTAGCAAAGTGGTTGAGAACTCAAAAGCAAATTTTCAGAGTGTTAGTGTGGAATGCATAATGTTCAGATGCTTACAATGTTATCTGCTCATTGGTTCAAAATCTCTTGTAGTTAAGTATCAAAGATGAAATTGAGGATGAGGAAGCAACTATTGAGGATTATGTCGATGGAAAGATGAGTGACTGGGATGCATCTTCAGTTCATAAAATGTATTCAATTGCTGATCAGTGTCTGAATGAGAGAAAAAACAGAAGGCCAGACATTAAGATGGTACGTCGCCTTTCAGATAAAAGGTTTACTTTGAGAGTGTATGTGTGTGCGCATGTGTGTGTTGTTACAGCATCAGTTATTTATATTTCTGTTCTCTTGTAGGTCCAACAGCATCTACAAGAGATAAAAACTTGATACATGTTTCTTCTGATACACAAATGTGTCTGAAATGGAGTAGACACCACTAGCAAGTATTTTATTAGTATTTAGTGCGACACTATCAGCTTTTCTGCTTCCAGAACTTTCTGGCCTGCATATAAGGAGTGCTGTTGGCCTGTCGCCACTGTGCTATTTTTGTTAACTGAGCGGCCTTTTCACATATCCTTAGCCACTGGGCCCTCAACATGAGACAACTTTCTTGTATTAACAAATTGCAGTGCTGGCGCATCTTCTCCACAGCTTTTTAAAAGTACTGCCATATTAGAATCTATTTGATTCTTTTGATTTCCAAGTATCAAGATATCTGCTGCAAAGGCATATTACAGTAACAGAGTAGAATGGGGTTTTTTTCTGTGAATTGCTTTCCTGATCAGGTGTACTAGACATTTTTCTATTGAAGATAACACAATAGATAAAAACTATGCTTACATTGTCTTTTGGGGAAATGACAATAGTATTACCCATTTAAAATAAACTTTATTTAGCATTTTAACTTGAGAGTTCATATGAGTGTGAATGGACTGGTAGTGTTTGTGAATGTGACTATTTTTCAAAAAGTCTTCTCGGGATTACTTTTAGTCAAATAAATGCTGCGAGACATGTGCTGGAACACAGGAAATTCCGTCTCAACATGAGGAAAAACTTCTTTCCTTTGAGGGTGGCAGACCACTGGAACAGGCTGCCCAGAGAAGTGGCGGCGTCTGCTTCTCTGGAGATACTCAAAACCGGGCTGGATGCGTTCCTGTGCAACCTGCTCTAGGTGAACCTGCTTTGGCAGGGGCGTTGGACTACATGATCTCCAAAGGTCCCTTCCAACCCAATTCTGTGATATTCTAGGTTGGTTTTTGGTTTCAAGGATTCACAAGCAAAACAATTATCTTGCATTGCAAATGCAGAAATACATACGGCTTTCTTCCAGTGAACTCTATATATGATGACAAACCATTTAGGTTTTGTTCAGAGGAAGACTCTTAGCTGCTTTGAGTATTTTACACTTTAGGAGAGAATTCCATATGGATTATAAATACAGATGGTTTATTTTGTTAAAGGGGACAGAATAATAATTCTATAAAGACCAATGCTGCATTTTCCTTAATCCAATAATTAAGCTCTTTCATATACTTTTATGTATGTGTATTAATAAATAAATATTAAAATATACTTTAAAAAACTGACATGGAAATCTTTCTAATGGAAACAGTGATAGATCAAAGCAGACTAAAAATGGAATGAAAGTGACTAAGAAGATTCCAAATACTTTGAACTAATACTACCATCGTAAATGAAAGAGGTTATTTTTATATAAACCTTTTTTGCACCTCATGAACTTTTTCTTGACATCTTAGGGATAGGAAAATAGTCTGGCTTACAGCTAAATTTGAAATCCATGATTATCACAGAAAAAGGAAACAATGAGAAATGATCTGACTGCATTCAGGGATATGTACAGCTTTGTAGAAAGCATGCAATTTCTAGCACTTGTATTTTTATCAGTAGAACTCTGGCTGTTAACTCATTCTGTATTGCCTTTTAAAACTGATAGATTAATTTAGAAAAAGGTATCCACCTGAACAGCTTTGGATTTTATTAAGCCTAAATTGTAAATAGCTGTTAACATAAATATTTTTTCCAAGGTCTTCATACGGTGAAGTCAGCACCTATAGACACAGACAGGGGCTAAGAGTATCTGACTTCTGTTTAATTTATTTCCTGCAAAAACATTAAACATTAGGATCCATACTTTTTTGTATTAATTACTACAGTAAAGCTTTCCAGGTCACAAATCAGTAACTTGAGTCATTCTAGTTCTCTGTGAGTAAAGGGATGATCTAGTTCCATAGAACTGGAAGTGAGAGGAAAATTTGGTATGGTTCCTGGTGGGTGAAGAGAGCGCCACATGGGAGATGTTTTTGGGATAGAGAGCGAGCTAAGATGGCTGGCCTAGATCCTGTCTCGGTGGGGAAGGTGCTATGGAGGGCATCCGAAGATCACTGTCCTCTGTGAAAGAGCCAACCCTTGGCATGTTAAGGATCTAGAGAACTGTAACATAAAGCAATTGAGTCACCCCCAGATGGAAGTATGAATGAAAAATAGCAAGATTGATTTATTACAATTCCAACAAAACCCTAGGAAGAAGCAGCAGGACAAAAGCAAATGCTAATGAGCCAAAGAGAACTATTGTAAAGGAAACCTCTTACAAAGGGCAACAGTTCTCCCCTTGCATGCAGCAGGAGGTAACGGAATGGCTGTTGCGAGTCAGACCAGAGGTGTCTGTGCAGCCCCAAGGGCGGGACATGAGTCATTAGTGGCTGCTGAGGACAGTGCAAGAACAGGACACGTATGTAGAGATCCTGCATTGGAATATGATGGCCTTGTACAGTTTGCGGCTCATTAACTTCGAAAAGGATGTGGGTTCTTCATTAGTTATTAAGCCTCTACCAAATTTTATTTAATCAGTTTGTACAGTTGTCTTTTGAGCCAACACACCTTTTACCAGCCATAGTCCTTCATATTATTGAAATGGGAAGAATCGCCTCATCTTTATGGCTGGCCAGCTGAGTTTTATTTAACACCCACTGACCAAAAGGCAAATAAAACTGGTTCTGCTATTCATGGTCACATAGAGGCCTAGCCTATTCTCGCCTCTTACCTTGCTCCTGGCTCCTCTTATAGGAATAGCTTTCTTCCTGTATAGCATTTCGCATTAAAATTATTCTCTTAAATCCTAGTTCAACACATCTTCAAATTTTCTTCTTTCAACTGCAAAATTGCCATATCACTGATTTCCCCATGGGGATGTGTTGGCAGGACAGTTAAAAGAAAAGCCAAACCACTAAATGTTCTTTCCAGCTTGACTTTGAGGAGGACTTCAAGCAAACTACCCTCAGTTTGGACAAAAAAACATTAAGGGAACAACATCATTTGAGTAGTTTAATTATACTATCTCAGGCCGAGCAAATAACAACACACAGAACTGTTAAATTACTCATCAACTACTTCAGCATATTAAAAGGATAGAAGAACGTTTTGAAGGGGCTTATTACTGAAAGCATAAAAACCTCAAGAGATGAACACACTTGGATCCTGCTACAGAGGCCTCTGTGCTGCTTCTATACAGCAGCAGGAAAGTAGCTGTTTCCAACATACTGATGTTTCTCCAGTCGCAAAAACCAGCACTTCTGTTTCTGCCCACCCCCCTTCTTACACCCTGCCAACACTTTTTCTGTATTGCTTTCTAGTTCCAGAGGAACTGCCTGTTCCTTACATACCGTGATGGTAGAATATAGGTCTTTGTTAAAGAGATAATGAAATGATTCAGACAACACCAAACCAAAGCATCAATTTTTATTTATAAAGTAAATTACAAAACAGATAAGGTAAACTTAGTTAATTTTAGCATCTGAAGGTGGTTTTCTTTGCATATATAGACACCATAAATCAAGTTTCCTTTATCAGTGTGTTTATCCAAGTAATAGAACAATTATTAGCTTGATTAGTTTTACAGACTTCTGTTAGGAGTGTTTTAAAAGATCAAATTCTTCCTACCTTGCAACATAAACATTTCAGAAATAATTACCTGTCATGTTAGTTAACTATTTAGTACCTTGTGAGTTAACTGCAAGCAGCTGCATTGCTTTCGGGCTTTATGAAGGCCAACAACAATTTGAATGGACACTTTCAATTGTTAAATGACCAGAGACACTTAAGGAATAACTTTCATTAATGCCCTCATTTTGTGCTGGCTCTGAACATTCATTAATAGTAGTGTTATGTGAGGCAACTACACAGATGTAAACGTGATGGATCTTACAAAAACTTCAGATGCTTCTTATTGCTTTGTCAGGAGAACAGCTACAAGTGGCCTGGAGAGGCAGTCGGCAGTGCAAGACTTCATACAATTATCTTTCAGGGAAAGGTGAGAGTGAAATATGCTCAAGACATGACTCTCTGCTGGCTGGTCAGGTGTTTGTACACCCACATACAATATTTTCAAGTAAGGTAACTTAAAATGTCTGGTTTAGCCCGAACTCTAAAGCAGCTCAGTATAAACACCCTCGCATTATCACTTAACTAGCTCTCAGCATCCTCCAGATTAAGGTTTCTACCTCCTATCCTCATCTACCTAGGGCAGGATTAGGGGAGAAAAACCAAAACCAAAACATAACATGCACATGTTTGACATCAGGTCAAACTGTTCATTATTTAAAACATTTGGTATTAAAAAGCGAAACTTCTTTACTGGCCCAAATAAGTGTAAAAATGTATGTGCACTCTTGGTGTGCCTGACACATGGGTAGCAATACTAAATTCAAAAAAAAACCCTCTAGCAGTAATTTTTAACTGCTCTGCTCAAAGGTTTTCCTTTAAAAAAAAAAAACAAAAAACCAAACAAAAACCCAACCCAAACCAAAAAAACCAGAAAACCCAAAGTGAATTAGGTGTGCTGAAAAGACTCAGAGTTCAACTAAAAATACATTTAATTACAGTGTACAATGAGCTGCACACACATTAACCATGTTTAAAAAAAACAATGACACTTGCCTGACAGGTGCTACATAGAAGAAACAGTCCAAAGGCCAGCTCCTTGCCCTAGAGGGAGAAGGCAAGAGGCAGAAAAAGAACACAGTAGCTAAGGGCAAGCAGGAGATTAGCTGAGGATCAAGAGCTATTGAATTGGATTGATGTAGTGTATAAGATTAAATCAAAAAAGCTGAGGTGTTAAATTTCTACTGCATATAAAAAACCACAGTAAAACCAAGAACTATTCCAATATTCACATTATATAGTGCAATCTCAGACATCAGTAACAAGCTAGTATCTCCAAACAAAATAATACATAAGATAAAACAAGTTTTATCAGGAACTAGTAGTGTCAAAGTATTACTTCCTTACAAAACTAGGTTAAAATCTATCGTCCACCAGGTAAACATGTGATTCAGCTATATAATGTGTACACCCAGCACCTATAATACTATACAGTGAACCAAGACTTGCAACTCCCATGTAGCTTTAAAAAAAATTTTTTCAAAAAACACAAAGCTCACATACAAGATACTAAAAAGCAAATCCCCACTGGAGAATATAATCTATCCAGTAGTATTTGCCTCATTACACAATTTTAAATATTTAAGGTCATCCAACACTTTATTTCCACATCTAATTCTTCTTTAATCTACTTATTAAAATAATCTATTTTTCCTCTTCCTATTAAACACATTACTCATGGTTCAATCAAGTTTAGTCTATTCTGGCTGATTTTAGTATTTTGGAGAAGGGGGAAAAAAAAAAAAAAGACAAAATCCTAACTAGGTGCTGCCAGCAGTTACTCAAGACCTAGTTGGATTTTGTTACAGATTTAAGTTACTAGGAAAGTTCAAACATTCAGGAAAAGTCATTTTCAGAATACCTCGAAAGGTAAAATTGCAGTTGATAGTGCAAACACACTAGGATCTAAAGAATAACTCACCATTATGAAGACTGTTTCAATTTTTACTGAACTTACACAGTTTTAGATCCAAGTGCACAGATAATCAATTATTTATTAGTATTACATTGCTTTGAAAGTAGCTCCATAATCTACTGAGTATACTAACTTATGCACTTCTAATCACCTTTTAATTGGTCATTCGGTACTTAATATGTAAGGCTTACAAGTGGTATAGAAGTCTGGAAAAGCTATAGTGGTTTTATGCCAGATTTCTTTAAAAGACAATTCCACAAAATTAGTTATAAATTTGAAATGACCATGCTTTTGCATGGGAAAATATCCAACTATTCCTGAACACCTACATTAATTGATGGATAACTGATTTTAGTTTATCTTTTCTATTACAAAAACCCCAGAACAAAACAACAACAAAACCCAACAATGCATCATGTCAAAACCAGAAGAAAACCTTCTATTGTACTATTGTCCATAAGAACTACAAGGAAAAATAAAGATTTTTCTGGGACAATGCTATATAGTCTTTCAGCCCTTCTCACATGGAAAGTGTTGCAGGTTTCAATAGGCTACTCATAAGAATACAGGTCTGTTATCTAGGCATACAGCTGCAACTTACCCACAGAATACATGGGCTTAATAGTCTTACGTCTGCAAAGTTTATGATCACATGTACAGCTATTAAATAATGGATTCTAATTTAAAATAAAGGGGTACTAGCTTAGTTTTCCTCTTCTAGCTTTAAAATAATTAGCTCTTCCACATGTTATAAAACATGGTCAACAAATATAATCATGTAACAATAGAAAAAGTGTTGAGGTCAGAAGATACAAGAGTAAAAAGAGCCTTTTTTTTTTCCTAGCATCTATTAATGGAATGATTTCAGTTCATTACCAAAAGCCAGAATTTAATTTCATACTGTAATACTTCATAACAAATGCAAACAACAGTTTCTAATCACTAGGTGTTTCAGTCTCTGCTGGACCTCTAATCAGTCTTCGTATTCCCCTCTTCCCCGCAGGACCTTTTGGCTTAGCAAAACTTTGTTTGTGAGCATGTTGTTTTGGATGAACCTCTTCATAAAGAAAGTCAGCAGTTAACTCATCACCATTATCTATTTCAATCTGGGGAAAAAAAAAGCCAGCATTTCTCATATTCATCTTAAAGACATTCAAAAACATTTCAAAATTTTGCTGAAGCTCTAAATACTATATTAAAAACATATGTGCAATAAAGTTCAGAGTCTAGCATGAAACATTCTCCAACTTGTGCTTAATGCCCTGAGCAATCCTGGATAGTTTTTCTGAGAATCCACTATACTCTTACCAGTATTGACTGTGATTTGACTTAATTATTTTTCCTGAAATACAAGCACAACTACATAGTACATATGCCAAGAAACTTCCTCTGTCCCAAGCTTTAGCACAGTGTACATATTAATACTAATTAGGAGTACACATTCTGTGTGGAAACAAGTGCTCTTTTACTCATCTGTAAAGGAACTTCCTTAATAAGAGGTAAGAAAGCAGCACGTAGATCTTTCAGAACTACAATTGCCTTTCTTTCTTCTCCCCTCTAAAATAAGAACTTTTCATTGTCCCAATGTAATCTCCACATTTTAAGAATTAAAATTTTTCATTAAAACATCCTTGAAACACTAACTGTAACAGCAATGTGCATACATATTGTTGTCTCTTGAGACAGACAGGGAAGAGTACAAAAATAGCTTATATGATTAGCTGGCTACTGCAACTCAGCAAGTATTCAAGCCAAGGAAAAGCTAAAATGAAGTTTAATGAACAAAAGGAGGGGTTGTTTGGTATTTAAAATTTAAGCATATAAACCTGAATGGAAAGAAAATACTGTTCTCAAGCCAAACCCCACTGTTTTGAATTGCAGGAATTTAGAATTCAGAGAAATGCTTTGGCCCTGCTCTGCTGAGCATTCAACACTTCATGGCCTGCCAAACCGTAGCACTTGACGGACTTGCCAAGCACGGCATTGCTGGTACAAGTACCTCCTTCAGAATTATGTCTATGGGAATTTCAGGAGTCACATGGTGCATTTATTTTGTTGTAGAAAGAAAATTTCTGACAAATAATTACACATAAAACCACATAGTGATAATCTACTTAATTCAGTAAAAATCGTGAGTATTAACTCTGCTATTTTTTAGGTAGAAATAATCCCCACAGAAACCAAGCCTCAAATTTTTTCTAAATTTACAGCACAAGTGTTAAGAATGTAACCATAGGTCACATATTCCATAAATGGACCATTCCTGTGGTCTCTGCTCTGGAGGTGAGAAGCAACTTATTGCATAGCAGGAAAATCTATACAATGTGAAATGATAAGCTTACTTGCAAATCCTTGTTTGCCTCATCAAGGACTCCTAAAATACCAGTTTTAAGTTCAGAACTGCAGCTTGGAATTATTTTGAAAATCCTTAAATAATCTTGGCTTTAAAAGAATTCAGTGTTCAACAACAGCAATGTGTTGTGGTCCAAAATACGACAGGCCTTTTTAGTAAGAAATCATGTTTAGTTCTAAATAGTCCTTCAAAGTACTCTCAAACACTCCCTTGATGCACAAGGATATGTTTGATAAAGCTGTGTTATGAACCAGAGAAAAGCTTCCACATCTTAACTTCGTATCTGGAGCTTTATCAAAAAGTATTTCTTGTTCAGGACAAACTTCAATAGTTACACAACACTCTTCATTGTTTAGAGAAGGTGGTGGCAGAGAGAGTTATAGTTAGATATTAAGAAGGGAACAGATGGATGGAGAAAATACCAGTATACTGAGTGTACTTACCTTTCTAATTATCTGCATCCACAGCTGTCTTTCTACAATTTCTAACAGTGGACTTTTGCAACTAGAGTAGAGCATTCGTTCACGTATACTACAGGTATACCCTGGCATAGAGTAGATGAAAACTGCAGAAAAAAAACACAAATCAGACCATAACTACACTCCATCAAAACCTGTATCATAAAATCATTTACAGCAGAGAGACATTGCAAATCAAGTATGCAGTCTGAAAGGGGAAAACATAACACCATTCTGGATCTTTTTTGCTTCAGCAAGTGTTTCGTTTCAAATGGGGGATGAGAGAATGGCCAGTATCTTTACGTTTTCACATGACAACTGATTTATGGGTGTTCATAATCAAAAGGGACAGCTCACTAGTTTCTAAACATAAGGACTCTTTGGAAGTCAGTTTCACAACCAAATAACTCTGAAATTTATGATCATGCTGAAACATTACTTCTATGACACATATTTTTCTCTGCCTCGAAATTACTAAATTACTTGAAACAAGCCAATAAAATTTCATATTGGGAAATTTTCTCATACCTATGGATTCCAAATAGTCTCCTTCATGGGCATGCTTATACAGGAAAAAATGGTAACGCGCAGCATCCTTTGGAATTCTTTTTGGCAAGTCCTTAAGTTCAGTATGAAGTGTGCTGGCCAAAATAATAGTTTCATTTTTCATATCAATTTGCTGTTAAAAAAGCAAACGTGAATATAGTTAATACACAGAAGCAAACCAGAGAAAATGACAGGATGAAAAAAAATTGAATTAATCTAATACAGAATGTTAATTTATCAGTGTACATCATCAACGCACATTGTTTAATGTGCGGGTAATTGATTTTATATTCACTATTAAAAAAATAGTTGAAGTATTTTATACTTGCCAGTTGTACATAATTCAGTTTCTTATTTTTCAATTTCTCCAAAGCCTGAATAGCTTCTTTAGCAATGGGGAACGCTACTCCTTGCAATGTTTGATGCTTGGTATCTACACCAACGTCCGTCTGTACCTGGAACATGAGTCAATTGAGATTTAACAGAAATCTTTGCAAGTATTCATTTGGTTTCATACAATAACTGACAATGCATTGCATATGGTTACATGCAGAGCTAGCAGTAGCTATTCTGAAAATTAACTACCCTAAAATATCATCCCCATATACAACAGATTTGCATTTTTTAATTTACAGGTAACGTTTGCTTGCTTACCTGAGAACAGTTTCATATCTCTGAAACAGCTAGCTTTGCAGAGCCAACAGAATCATCAGAGGAAAAACTGGCTCAAGTGTCAGTGAAGAAGCTCTAAGTTAAATTCTGGTATAAAGATGCAATAAGCCAGGAGGAAAGAGCTTGATTTTAATATGCTGTGTTATACTTTCGAACTGACAATATTGCTTATAACCTTTGTTGTATCTTGAAAAATTTTAGATCAAAACATACAAATGTCACTTCTAGGGAGTCAACATTTTTGGAGGAAGGGAGAAATTGTAAGACAAACTGATCTTGACAGAAAAGCAAAGCAACTTCCCTCTCTCCTGCTTCAACACCCTCCCTCCAAAAGCCTATACCAAAAAGAAAGCAAACAAAACAAACAAGATCTTAATTTTTGGCTTCTAGATGGTCTAACACAAAGTAAAAAAATCCAGGGTCATTGCAAGCTAGCCAATTGTTCGTAATCCAGTTATGTTAGTCACAAATTATTTGAAAGAAGAGTTATTTTAAAGCCATTTTTAAAGAATTTATGTTTATCTTAACATTCATGCAGCTTCTCCCAAAATGAACTCTAGCCTCCACTTTTTCCAAGTCTGAACTTATTGTCTAAGTATTAGCTTTTGAATATATTGATTTCCTTCTATAATTTCACAAATACATTTAACATTGGTGATGAAGCAGCAAAAGTCAGAAAAGCATACAAAATGGAAAGTGTGGGTCTTAGAGCTATCAACTAGAAGATATTCATCTTTAATTAAAAAGACATGCTGATGAAATATGAAACAAACTGGTAAAAAAAATAAAGAACAAAGATACTTGGGGGAACACTAAATTATACTCCACATTTTAAGGAACAGCTTGTCAGCAACAAGGAAAGGGAGAAGAAAGCAGGTGGAAGAGCTTACTTTTGTATAAAGATCGATAAATTTATGAAGAAGGTTATATAAAAAATATTTGAAAAATATATCTGCATAAAAGCCTGAATAATAAACATAAAATAGGTACCACAAAATAAGAAACCATAATAAAATACCATACTATATAAACCATATTAAATACAAGTAGAAAAAAATCCAAACATAAAAACGAGCTGTGAAGTGTGAGGACAGGCAAGGGAAGAGAGTAACCCAGCATAACTCTAGTTTTAAGAAAATGAACAAAATCTACTTGTCCATACTGCAACATATTTCAGACCGTTAAAGCAAAACAAAACCACCTAAGTCACTTAAAAAAATTTAAATTCACACCATAAGATTTGTTAGTGATGGCTGCTGAGTGGTGGATAAAATGGCAGATGAAATTTTCTGTGAATAAATGTAAAGTAATGTACGCAGGAGGAAAAAAAAAACAACCTCTCTTCTACCTGTATGGTGATGGGGTTGAGCTAGCTGCTACCATTCAGGAGGACCTTGCAGGTCACACTGAATATCTCTGAAAATATAAGCCCAGTGGCCAGTCTTGGCAAAAAACAGCAAACAAAACAAAAAAACCCCAACACTCCCCACCCACAAATGAAATGTTACGAATTGTTAGAAAAAGAGTAGAGAACACATCATTACGCACTGTAGATATCAGTAACATGCCTGTATCTTGAATACCACATGCAGTTCTGGCTTCCCCATCCCTCCATCTCATAAATTATATAGCAGAACTGGAAAAACTGCAGAGAAAAGCAAAAGGATCAGAAGCAGGGAGTGCCTTCTTTAGGAGGAAGAACTACCTAGATTAGGACTCTTCAGCCCAGAAGAGGTAACTGATAAGGAATGCAACAGAGGTCCATAGATACAGAATCATAGAATAGTTTGAGTTGGAAAGGACCTTTAAAGCTCATCTAGTCCAAACCCCCTGCAGTAAGCAGGGACATCTTCCACTACATCCGGTTGCTCAGAGCCCCCTCCAACCTGATCTTGAATGTTTCCAAGGATGGCACATCTACCACCTCTCTGGGCAACCTGTTCCAGTGTTTCATGACCCTTGTCATAAAAAATTTCTTCCTTGTATCTTGTCCGAATCTACCCTCTTTCAGTTTAATACCATTACCCCTTGTCCTATTGCAAGAGGCCTTGCTAAAAAGTCTGTCCCCATCTTTCTTATAAGCCCCCTTTGAGTATTGAAAGGCCGCAAGGAGCTTTCTCTTCTCCAGGCTCAACAACCCCAACTCTCTCAGCCTTTCCTCATAGGAGAGGTGTTCCATTCCTCTGGTCATTTTTGTGGCCCTCCCCTGGAGCTGCTCCAACAGGTCCATGTCTTTCCTGTGCTGGGGGCTCCAGAGCTGGACGGAGTACTCCAGGTGGGGTCTCACCAGAGGAGAGTAGAGGGGCAGAATCACCTCCCTCGACCTGCTGACCATGCTGCTTCTGATGCAGCCCAGGATGCGGTTGGCTTTCTGGGATATGGTTGGCTTTATCAAAGGGGAGGGGGAAAATGAGGAATGACTTAAGGACTTTTCTCTGCCTTCCCCACACAATCTGTAGAGATATCAGAATAAACTAGTAGATAGCAAGCAGTGGTTCTTTACATAGTACTTTGTCAAGCTGTGGAATACACTGCCATAGGATCTGTAACTAACAAAAAATTTATGTGGATTTAGAAAAACGACAAGACTAGATGATTGACGAAAATTCCGTTAAGAACAACTATACATTAAGACATTATCTCTTGCCTAGAAAAATCCCTACCTGCAAACATTGAGGCAACAGAAAAGTATTCAAGGGAATTATCATGGCCACCTTGCCCTGCTCTTACGCCCTTCCTAGATTTCTGCTGTTGCTCACTCAGGGACTTCATGGCAGACTAGATGATCCTTTGATCTGACCCAGTAAAATATTTCTTATGGTAATTATGAAAGAATATACATATGGAAAACTCAATTTTAATTTTTTTTTTATTTTTTTAAATCAGAAAGCTTTTAGTTTTCTGAGGCTAATTACAGGCTTCAAAACAGTGGAAACAATGAAGAGAGAAATGACATAAGTTAATGTATTGCAAGAGGCTTCAAACAAAGCCAAAACAGCAGCAATCAACAGTTTATGTATCTCTAAAAAGCACAGCTATTGATGCTAAAGTTTCATAATAGCACGTAAGGTTTTAGTCTGCATGAATCAGCTGTTAAACACAATGTATGTAGTGCATAAGAGATAATACTAACACCAGAAATGATCATCAATACCACAGAAGTTTTACATTCATTAGTGCGTTTTCTTTTAAAGCTGTTCAAGTAAAATGCAGTGTTTGATGATGATGAGAGCATTCCTACATTGGATTAATCAAAATTAGACATGGAAAATAACAAAAGACATGACTGGAAAAAAAAGTCAATAAACAACAAAGTTGCAGCAACAGCACGATAGAGTGAAAACATTGGAGAAGATATAGAGCTGCATTTAACACAATGGCTTGCTGGCATCCAGCTGCAGAAACAAACCGTATTTCAAACACATGCACCATGGCTGTAAAATACAAGCCTAAAGAACTAGTATGATCAGCACATGACCTATTTTAATATGTGTCTAAACACAAACAGTGATCAAGTGAAGGAAAAACATGAGAAAAGAATCCTCAAACTTTTCAGTCAATAACTAGCTGGCAATCATCGAATTATTTGGTTAAAGGCACTAGTTAGAGGTTTTTCTATAAAGCATTGGTAGCAAAAGCAAATCAGTCTCTTAAAAGGACTAGCTACTTGTTTTGGATGTCTATTTTATTTTTATTGGATTTCCATTCACTTCCTCAGTCTTAAAGACAAGCACACTGGTGCTGGAAGCTATGTTTCCTCTAAGGATAAGGCTGCTGAAATACTCCTGGCAATAATTCACTGCAACGGTTGCTATTTCGTGTTTGCTCTACAATTTCTGCCACCATGGGAAGTGTATGTAGACAACGACAGAATTGTTGAGGTTGGAAGGCACCTCTGGAGGTCATCTTGTACAACCACTCTGCTCAACCAGGGCCACCTAGAGGCAGTTGTCCAAGCCTCTGTCCAGACAGCTTTTGAATATCTCGACGATGGAGACTCCACAACCTCTCTGGGCAACCTGTGCCAGTGCTCAGTCACCCTTCACAACTAAGCACGCCCAGTGACACTAAAAGCATGTTAAGGGCCAAAGTTGCAACAATTAAGCTCTGAAAGTTGCGAGGCGTCTGACTCAGACAGTAGACCTTCAAATCTCAGCAAGATCATGCCATTTCAGTTCCAGCCATCATCATCCTACAATCTCAACTCATTGAGAGATAAATTTATATTCTCATCCACTCAAACTTTCTGAAGCTTTCCATTTTCTGTTCTGCCATTCTTTACCCTAGAAAGACCTTTTTCCTACGTTTGGAATTCTACACCCAGTTTCCCACCCATGCTCAAAGACATTGTAGGTACCTCGTTAATCTTAATTTGTCGAAGTTCCTCTTCTGCCGCAGTAAGAGGTGCAGGGGAGGACTGTGATATCAAATATTTTTTATATCCATTCAGTGAAACATCATCCTGAAAGCACAGTATCAATATTAATAATTTTTTATAATAAAAAGTTTTATTCAAAGATGCTCTTTGCAGCATAAAAAAAGCAGTTACTTCCCATACAATTATGGTAATTTTATTTGAATGGATTACAAGTGTAGGTGCATTAGCAAATTCAGCTCATCTTCCTGTACAGCAGGGTCCACTGGGCTGCTCTTGTACCCAATTGTACTGTGAGCAGCATTTCCACAATTAGTCCCCAATTACCTTGCGAATTCAAAAATTAGCATTAATGAAGACTGTGTGCATGAAGTTATTCAGTCTTCTTGGACAAAAACTCACAGAATTGCCACAATTCTAATAAAATGAAAAAAAAAAATATCTATTTTCTTATAAAATTTGCAAGCTCAGACTGGTAGATTTTTGGTAGTTTTCTACCTAAAAAATGGGAGACAGAAATGCTGCCTTAGGACAGGGAGTAAGCACGATACTGCATATAGTTTAGGATGCAACGTCACAGAAGTGATGAATTCTGATAACCACTCTGGGGAATTTGTTAATACTCAGTGTCAGTTCTAGCCCTCTCCAAAGAGGTTGATACCAGAGGCAAATACTGTTGTATTTTTATAACTAAGGTGGTCACTCAGAAAAGGGCAGGACTTTATGCAATCACATGGATGTGGTTTTATACTCAAGTTCTGAGGAGAAAGCAAAAGCTCCTTCTTAGCTCTTCTGTTTCTGAAAAAGACAGACCTTCCCAATTACAATTTCCAGTGCCAATATTCCATTATGGCTGGTTTCAGGAGCCCAGAGGTATCAAGGTTAATACATGTGAAGTAGCAGGTGGGACCATAACCAGGTTCTACCAGCATAACAGAGCTGGTTGCAACTAAACTATCCTTGTGTCTAACAAAATAAAGACAGAGTAACACACTGGGTGCTGACGATCAAGATTCTGAGTGAGGTTTGCAACTTGAATACTTTGCAAGAAGCTGTGATTTTCACACAGAACATTAGAGGCCAACTCCAATTAAGAAGCTTATAGAGACACTAAACCCAACAATTTAGAGATATATTAAGCTGTAACATAATGAACTTGGAGAAAGTGAGTTACATTGACTTCATCCTCTAAGTGCCTCAAACACATTCTGAAATAACAGTAATAGACAAACGCAATGCTCCTTCCTTACAATTGAGATGGAAGCTCAAACTTGTGTCTAGCCCTACAACTCAGAGCCCAAATTCTACATATTACATAGACTGCCAATGGTTTGGTGCAAGTGGCGGTGAGAGATCGGTTGATTAAATGGGCAAGAAAAAAATAACATGACCTCTACCAGTAAAACCTCTTAGCAACTCAGTTATCTACTTCTCTAGAATACAGCCTCTCCAGACAGATTTGTTAGTGTGTGTGTTAGGATAACGAAGCTTCTATCACAGGTTAATGCTGAATATAACAAATTATTTACTCAGTTAGCTGCAGAATTATTAGCCTCATGTCTTTATGGACTTCTCTGTCCACCACAACAGCTCATGTCTCTTCCACAGTTTTTTCCCCACTACAATATCCTCTATTCTTCCCCAAATCTCCAATTCCTTCCCTTCCTTCAGCACCAGCTCTCTGTGCCAATAGTGGTGGTGCTTTGGTTCAGATTTGTGCATATGATGAACGAATTAACAGGCCAGACAGAAGATAACTGCTGCACTCTCTCTGTCTGAAGGAGGAAAAGGGGAATGATAATTCAGATCTCTAAGTAATCATCAGTTTTCATGAAAGCTATAGGAATTCTGTATCTTTGAGAACTCTAAATTGTGTTTTTTTAAACCTGGCAACGCATTAAAAACTCCAGACTGTCTGATGTCTGCCTGACAAACAGGCTGACATCACAACTGTGAAGACTTATTTCCCAGGGCAACCAAGGTAACACAATAGCCTCATATTTCCTTACATGCATAACGCTTGCAGGCTTTTCAACATCCCTTAGAAGCTTGTTAGATTTCATACATGCACCTTCAATTATCTTACCATAATTGAACAGTCAACAATTAGTATTTTCACTGAATAAATTAGTAGCTACTAAAATTCTGTTTTCATAAGTTAAGATGGCAGCCATGGACTTGAGTTATGTTTTATGGTCAAATTCTAAAGAACTGACAGCTTAATATCCTTGGTTTAAGATAAAAACACTTGTTTTCAGATGTTAATGGCTTGCAGATAGCTGTTCTAGCCCACTTCTGATTAAGAACCATATATCCAAAATGGCTTGTGTATACAATTGGCCTGAAAGGTACAGTACTGCAGCTTTTTGAGGCTTCATATGCATGCAGTGAGATTAAAAGATGCTCCTATTATTCCTAGATTATTTAGTTTTCATAGCCATTTGAAGCAAGGACTTCTTAGCCTGAAATTGTTAAATATACTTAGTTCCTTGTTCAAATGAAAGCAGTTACATTTGAATATTGGGATAATACACATAGCTTTTAACTCTTTTTTCCTTAATCAAAAAAGAGCAGAACCACAAATTCATACCAGTAACATCCGCTACTATATTTAGTATTTAAAGTCAGCATGCTGACTTTCAAAAGAAAAACATACCTGTACAGTTCCAAATACTTCATCCTTAATATGACCACCTCCAAATTCTTTCTTAAGTGTTGCTCGGGTTGCCGCATACAACATTTTTTGACGAACCTAGCATATCATAAAACAGTGTTGTTTTGGTTTAGGTTCCTTTTTTTTTTCTTTTTTTGTTGGTGTACACAGAGAATCTAGCACATTGATGTACCAAGTCCATTAACAAACACCTTTCTTGAAAAAATGTTTTAAGTGTTGAAAGTGCATTTTGAAGTAATTCTTAATAAAGAATAAACTCCATGGAATGGGCTGTGGATCACGATACTAACATGCATTATTAAATTCTCAAGGGCATGATACTATGCATTATTATCAAAGTAATTCCAAAACTAAACTGCAGCTTTGGTAAGAGTATGAGCTTTTTTTAAAATGGAAAAAAACCTGTCAACATAATCTTTACTAATTTTAAATGGGAAAAACCACAATTGTTTAGATCTTTTGTCACTGGTATGTGTACTAATGTGTACAACAGATAGAGAAAGAGCACACTGCACATAACTCATCATCTTTGATTTGATAGTGACTCCAGATAGTTTTGGTTCAACTACAGAGTGGAAAATGGAATTTTCCAGGGACAGAAGATCTAATGATGTTTGCTTCCTATCAACTTGTGTCTAACATAGTCACTTAGTCCTCTCTCAACAGTCCCATCTTCCCACCTTATTTCACCGTCATGCCATCCTCACCACAATACCTCATCTTTTCCACCTAATCTCTTCTATGCACTCCAGCTCTTGGTCTCTTACTATTTCCTAACTGCTAGTGAAAGTAGTAGCAATATGGGAAAAGCTTTACTTTCTGTCTTCCCTTATCTCATGTTCCCAGAACCTGTACACAGCATCCTCGTTTCTCCTAGAAATCCTTAACTCTAAACTCAGTTCTCTCCCATGTTCTCTAACTACTGACTGAGAAACAGTGTCTGTGTCAAGTCACGGATCCACAAATGCCAGCTGGGTAGCCAGCAAGCCAAACAGAATAAACAGCTTGAGCTCACACTATAATCCTTCTCTCTATGATAACACTCATTGAGATTTCTGTCCTATATCCCTCCATGAATTTTCATGAAACACTGACAGAAAGACAGACAAACAAACAGGGCAAAAACATTGTCTTGTCTCCTCCAGTCAGTCTAGAAATAAATTGGAGCAGCTGCACTCCATCTAGACCCACTGATATTGCTCCTCAATCAGCCTCAAGAAACATGTTTTCCCAGTTTTCTTGGGGCAAAGTGAGGGGAAGGTTGGGGAATGCTTCATTCCTCAAATCCTTTTTGTTCGTATCTAGGATTCAGATCAAATGGCACTGCTGAAAAATCATTAAGAGCACAAAGCCTCTGATGAGTGTTACTTACAGGAGAGTGATCAGGTGACCATGCAATGAAGATCCATTCATATCCTTGAGCATTCTGAGAATCTAATCTGTATAATATATAACATGGTTGCTTGTCTTCAAGAAGGGGAAGGACAAAGGCATCATAATCCTTTTCCCATGATCCAACTGGCCGCCTAGAGGATCCCACAATAAGCTGCTCTATAACCAAGAACCAAAGCTACAGGTTAGCAACTATACAGTTAATACCGTTTTTCAAAATTAGCAATTACAATAAACAGTTAATCAGACACTTGGTCTTTCATAATTATGTCCACAAGAATGGAAGTCAAGAATAATCAGTGTGAAAGCAGGCAAATTCCTCCAAAAGCTGGGTATGTTCAAACTCTAGCCTACTTTAACCCAGATACAAATAGTTGAGAAGTAATGTGCTGGTTGTCAGCAAGTTCTTTGATCTGAAGGGATAAGACTGATGTTAGTGTTTTTAGCATAATGTACATAGAAGGGAAACAAAAACTGTCTTCTGCCAGTTTATTTTGAATACTTAAGTAGACACAAGATGAGAGTAAGCTTTTAAATTTTAGAATTATTGATGCTTTTGCTATAACATATTAGTGTTTGTAGTCATTGTAAGGGGTCAATAACTCAGTTATACAGTGAAAATAGTTTGGAATTAATATGCTTGCATTAATCACTTTAACTTGACTATGTAAGTAGATAAACCTCTTTCTAATACAGCTTCATAACTATGGTCTCTTTAAATGACTGAAGTTGTTTATTATGTATAATTAGCTTAAGTCTGTATAGAATACTTCAGATGAGATTTAATTATGTGAACAGCCATAGCAACAAGATTTTTCTCTTATTTATAAATCACATCTCAGCTTCCAAAGGGAAGTATTAGTATAATGCTTTTCAAAACATTTATCAGCTTCCCAATAAATATGAGCCCCCACAATCAAAACAGAAATACCTTGTTTAAATGGGATCCTACAACAGTTTGAGGACCATCATAGTAGCTAGTATACAAAATATCTTTTGAGAGTCTAAGACCTAACTTCTAAAACTTCAGACAAAAGTACAACAGTATACAAATGCCTCTACAGCAAAAGCTTCAGAGCAAGGCACTCTACCACAGTAAGTCACAGAACACGAACAGCTCAGGGAGAGGGTGTTTGGCCCTTCTCTGCATTAGGTGCTAAGCAGCTGAAATTGTTCACCCAGATCGGAGTATTCAGAGTGTATTTGCCAATTCTGAACTCTAGGTGGCTTTATACTCACTTGAATTTAGGACAGAAAAATACAATCAGAGGAACTCTAATGCCCAGCAGCAAACCTCTTCTCTTATTAACTCAGATTAGCAGAACTCAATTTGACTATTATCTGTTGACTAGGGGTAGTTGCTGAAAGCTCCTGCAGACAGATGAGGCAACTGTCCCTCCTCCAGTATTTTGGGAGTTTTGAAGGTTTCTTTTTGAACTGTGAAAAATAGCATCAAAGACTGGATTCTGCTTCTACATAGAGTCAAAATGCACACACGTGTGCGCGCATGCACATACACACACAAAAAAAGGGAATGTCTTCCATTTGTATCTTATTTCTAGGCTTAATTTCATATTAAAAAGTAGCATACGCACAAAAGCATATTGTTTTACCTTGCCTAATGGGAAAAAAACCCAAATTCAATGGTATGCCAGCATTTACTACCTTGTGCTAGTGAGACTTTACCACACTGACCTGCGTATAATATTACTATTGCTACTTCCTTAAGGAAAGCAATATTAAAATGTCAGAAGACTTCCTAAGAAAAGTAAACACACAGAAGGTAACAGTAGGTGATTTACATAACAATAAAAGTATGTATGTGTATGTACATGTACATAAATGTACCTTCCTCCAGCTAACAGGTATTTCAGTGTACCGTAAATGAATGAACTCTAGAAAGAGCAAAAAACCCAAAGTGGGCATTTGACGTACTTGAAAAGATAGACTAAGTCATGAAGTATGTTATACAGTCAACCAACATTGCTATTGGGGAAAAAATAAAAAGTAATTATGTATTCTGTCTTGCAGCGTTTGTAGCCTTGATCACTTGCCAGTAAGTTCAAAGATCAAATGCAAGTTCTGCAAGAAATTATGTAATTTTATATTTATACATATACGTGAGATTTAAGGAACAGTTTTAGCTTTGAAAATTTGTACAAAGTTACAGATTTTTAAAGATATTTTCTATGTAGCCAGATTACTACTTAAACATCTGCTTTAATAGGACTTTCTACACACAGCTGATCCCAGTATAAAAGGCTGGTAACATTTATACTTCACCTAAAGTTACTAGCTGCTGTGTAAGAATCTCTGTCTAATGAAAGTAACCAAAGTGCCAAAATATTACACAGGTAGGGAATTTTTTTTCCTCTATTCTTTCTTTAGTAAGATAATAAGAGTAAGCTCATTTATGTTACTGTTACAAAATACACAGCAGTTCTTGGTGAAATATGAAGTAACATTTGGGAGAAAAATTCAAATCCAAAACCACAGTAGCATCAAACTGAAAAGCTTAGCATCAACAAAACTTAAATCTTACCTTCTACATATGAAAGACCTTAGTAACATTACATTTTGCAGTTTTGTTTTTTAAACAATTGTACATGTAGGTCACTAAAACATCTAGGAAAATACTGAAAAGAATCAGAGAAAGAGATTAAAATTTGACTAACCATTGTCAATGACTATTTTTAAAAGCCTGTATTGTCCATTTCTCGCTCCAACAAAGGTATCTTTAACACTGCCACTAGCTGAAAAAGAGAAAATAAAAGTAACTGAATTAACAACTTCCACTTCCCTAGGTCAAAGAATATTCACGAAGGTAAGAACACTGGAAAAGCATACAACTGGCCCTTCAAAGTTGGACTGAAAAAGGAACATGGGAGTGATGTTCCCTCTATGCTGCATACTGTTCCAGCCACCAGCATGCCACAAAAATGTGGCAGGAAACACTAAAAACCAGCCCTGCTTTCTAGCATACTGTATGATTTTCAACATTGTGATAATTAAAGGTGACATCACATCATCATTCTCAGGTTTCAGAGTTAACACAGCAACACAATAAAAATATGACGCATCTCAAATTACAATAGCTTCATGAAGTCTGCAAGCTTAGTACAAACTTTCAGACAGAAACTTTACGCCTGCCAGGAAAATGTTAGAGCTTGTCTGGCAAAAGTGCCGGTCTTTCCTGAGGACACCTCTCTGAAGAGCACCAGTGAAGGCTGCCACTCATTGCTCATCTTTCATATCACCTTATCTCCTTCTATGTATCTTGATGATATTGTTCAAACCTTGATCTATCGCAACAGGATAGCTTTATAATGAATTTACAAAGTAATTAAAAGTATTTTAAAATATCCGTAATTCACATTGATGCTACACTGCAAACATGACAGACTCACTTCCCTAGACACACTGAAGAACTGTGCTTGAGTCATGTGAAGGTCATTCTTACTTCAACTGCTCTGCTAAATAATCTGAGTGCAAATCAGTTTAATTATACCATAGATGGGGGGTGGTACAGCATTTATTCAAGAACATTTATTGCAAGCTGGTCCTTTAAGTAATCCCACAGCACACAGCATAGCACCAGCGAAACAAACATCAAACCAGGAAACAAATAAAAAGGATTATTTATAGTCAGGTTGAGGCCAACTGAACAGATGGTCAGATGGTATCCAGCAACATTACTGCCCATACTCAAAATATTTTAAATTTATACCCATCAAAGTGATGCCCAGGCCCATTCTGAAATTCCAAAACGTATGAGAGGGAAAGAGGGTGTTAAACTGAACTGCATCGTGCTACCAGTCCAACCCCAGCTTCATCCCAGTTAGCGTCTTCCCACTAAGCAGTGCAGACCCTCACTGTAATTTGCTGCCAGGTTTTCTAATCCTCTCTGCTGGTCCTCACCATTCCATTCAGCACGCAAACACTGCACCACGTTCTAGACCTTTCGGTTCCCCCAGGACTTTTTTTTTGTCCTCTCCTTGCCTATTATCTTTTTGTTCCTTATTCTCTCATTTCAACCCTACACATCAAAACAAGACCAAAATACAGCAGTCCCTGTACCAGTACCAGAACTGTGACATCTCCCGAATTAACTTTTTGAGACAAGACATTTGAGAAACCACATCACTATCAAGTGATCTATGGGTTTTTTTTTTTTCCTCATAAGGATTTTAAAATTCGCAACAGAGTGATAATATTTTCTACTTAAACTTTATAGCAGAGACCTACAGAATCGAAATTTGGGTTTATTTCAAAAATATTTTACAGGGAATATTATTTTAAAATTATTTAGAAGTGTGAACATACTCTAGTGTATTTTCCCGCAGCTCAATGCATTCTGCAACTTCCTACACTATTTATCTGCACTGGCCTGTTTTAAAGTCCAGTCCTTTTAGCAACTGCCTGGTACACATCACTGTCCCCATGATTTCATTTCTGTTTCCAGAAAAGAGCAGCCCACGCTGCCAAATCTTGCAATTGTTTATGAGTGACAGTAGCCTGTTTGTAGCCAAAGCCAGCAATGGCACAACAAGGGATGCTTTGCTGCAAATAGGACCCCTGATTAGTGCCTGCCAAGTCAGGAACCGTGCAGAAAAGCTGCCGAGTTCTCTACAGCTCTCCTCAGAGGACAAAAGATTCTCAAAGACATGAAGGAGAGCAGCAGAAGAGGTTTAGCCACTCTTCTTGCTTGTGGTAAGCAACAGGATATTCTTCTGCTCCTCCCTCCAGCATTGCCAGGGGAGAGAACAAGGGAATGAAGAGCCACTATAACAGTTTTCCCCAGCCTGGGAAAAAACCTATCCCAGATACAGCTTTAGCCTGAGAAGGGTTGAAGAACTTAAAACTAGAAGCAGCAAAAAAGAGCAAAGATTGGCAGGCAGGGGAAGGAAAAGATGACTGGCAAAAGGGTGCAGACCAAATGCAGCCAATGGACAAAAAAGGGAATAGAAGAGCAGTTAAGAGCTGCTGCGGCTGAGACAAAAGTCACCTTCAACAATAAATATGGGAGAGCAGGCAAAGTACACGGTACTAGTCATCGAACAAGCAGATTGCAGAAATTGAGACAGTAAAACCTGACACACCACACACACCCCCCCCATAATCCTGCAGTATAATCCCTACTTAGCAATTCTGTGATTCGGGGGGACCTGGTAATACTGAGAAACAATACGTTGTCTTTTTCTAATCGCTCCTCGCACCCTCCAAGACCTGGAAACACGGGGAAAAAAAGGTTCCCCCCACACTTTTCCCCTTTGTGGCTTCCAGCGATGGGCTTTTTAGCGGGCTTCCCTAGGCCGGGGCTCCTGGTTCTCCTCAGGGCTCTCGCTGCGACGGACCCGGCAGCGACTCCCGGCCATTCCCCGTCCGGTCCGAGCCATGCCAAACCCCGGGCAGGCGACAAGCTTCTCTAAAAGCCGGGAGGGGCAGGAGCTACGGGAGGTGCCCGGGGAGCGCCCCCCCAGCCCCGGCTCCCGCTTCACCGCTCCCCCCGCCGCTTCAGGACAACCTGCGCTCGGGGAAGTCAGCTGAGCCAAGGGGGAAGGTGGTGGGGGGGGTGTCCCTCCTCGCCACTTACGGGTTGCTGCAGTGAATAGTTTTCTCAGGCGGGCAGGCGCGGTTAAGCCGTGCGGAGAAACCCTGCAAGCCTTGGCCTGACTGGGGACGAAGCTCTGGGTTTGACCCAGCGGATCGGCGGCCGCCCGGGGCCGATGTCAGCAGCACTTTCCCCCCCGCCGCCGCCATCCCGCGGCGAAAAGGACAGACTCCTCCAGCAGCGAACAAAGAGCCCGGCAAGTGAGAAAATTNCCGGGCGCCGCGCCTCACCCTGTGCCCGCTTCCCCGCCTCGGCGCCCCCGGGCGGCTTCCTCTCGGTGCTTTAAAACGGCGCCGGGGTGCAGCGCTGTCCTCTGCTGTCCCGTCCTGTCGCCCCCTTCACCTGCCACCCCAGAGCGTGTGGCCTCACCTGCAGCGGGCAGGGCCTGTGGCCGGCCCTGCGCCTGCTGTCGTCCTCCCTGGCAGAACGGGAGAAGTGCCCCACAGAGCTGGTTGTTGGCCGGAGTACTGACAAGTAACTGAGGTGAATTCAGTCGATCCCTAGGACTCTGTCCCGGAGACCTCCCGCTCTTGCTTGGAGGCAGCAGGGAAGGAGCCACAAGGTGGGACAGCAGGCTGCTTGTCTGTACTGTGGATTTTGCATTACACCGTCACTTGATAAAGAGCCCAGAAACCAGGGGACAAGAGCCCAGAACCATGGCTCTTTCAGCTCAAGCCCTTGCCCCCAGGGAGGCAGTCTTTGTTAATTTTGCATTATTTGCTACTTGGTGGCACTGCATGAACAGAAACAGTGAAGATTGCTTCTCTTTCAGCATGGATCTGGCGGTTGAGACGCTTGTCTGCATTGACAAGGCATGGATCCAGGCAGAGAAAGGGTGTACCTGCTTCTCAGTGAGTGGCCTAGCCACACGGCCAAAGGCTTTTACATCTTCAAGCTGTGTTGATAAAGTTTCCCTAAACTTTTTCTTTTAAAATTCCTAGTGAAGGAAAGTCCTGTGTCATGAGTTTAAGCATGCTCTGAAGGTCGGTTTGCTTTTGCTAGCTGTCTTTCACAGGCATATCTCTCTACAGGTTGGGAAGCACCGTCCTCTAACAACAAAAAGACAGCTACTATCTCTTCTTTAAAAACGGCTTCTGTCTCCTGTAGTCAGCGTTTTTAATCTGTGCTGTGGTCTGGATTAGACTCCACAGGTGAAACTGTAGATGTAACAGGGCTGTGGATACTTAATGTAATGTGCTGAAGCTGGCGATTCCTTCAGATTCATGGGAGTTAGCAGGGGTTTTATGGGCCACTATGCAACCTGAGAACATAATGAATGCTGTAACAGGGCATACCAAATATCTCGCCCAGTGGACCAGGCAAGAATAGAAGAGTAAGGCAAGCACATGGTAATCCTTCCCTGGCTCACCTTCCCAGCCTCCAGAGCGCTACGGCTCAGGAATTTCTGAAGTCAGCTGTGTTGATAGATGTGGGTGCCTGCGCTTTGTCAGATCCCCAGTTTAAAGACATTGGGTGAGGGATTTAATGTCCTATTCGGGAAATGTGAAATAGCACTGTAACTGTAGTGAGTGTGTGAGCTGTGCTGTGTAATGCTAGTCCGGCAAATACAACGTCACTATGGAGACATGTCACTGGCTAGTGATCTGGGACTAACTGTGAGGATTGCAGCAGTCAGGGAAACAGAGCAGCTGGAGTTTATCTTTCTTCTAGCAAGGAGGCTGAAAGACACAGGGAAAGGACTTCATGCGAAACCAAGAAATGAGAGACAGGAGGTGCCTCCCAGGTACTTCTAATTCCCCTATTGTAAGCCCCCAGCAGCACAGAGGTTATAAAAAAATAAAGCAACTCTTGGAGAAGAGCTTTTCCAAGAGGAAAGGAGTACTAGAGATCCAGCCAGAATGGCAACCAAAGATGTGGTGCTATCACAATTACTTTAAATCATTCGATCCAAAGCCTGCCACGGGTCCTATGTTCTTGGTTCCTCCACTGTGTTGGTGTTGTTTTTTGTGAAAGATGGATTTACCTGAAAATTTATGAGGGAAAACAAAGTTTTCCTTGATAGACACATGTCCTGAAAAGACAGATCAGTTCCTTGATCCAGTTAGTCATGTGTCCCCAGGAGCACTACTATTGGCACAATACAATATGGTAACAAGGATGCGTAGCTAAGACTGTGGAACTGTGCTTTCAATGGAAACCCATGCTTAGACTGTAAATACCAGAGTGATATGAGACTATAATGTCTGTCACCATATTGAGATCACCTTGGCTATTTGAGGTCACATCACATCAATTCCCACCAATCTGTCAGAGGGCTCTAAAGTACAGAAGTGGGATCTTAACGTTCACTTCATATGGAACAAGGCTGGTACATGTTGGCATTTCATAGCACCTTTCTGGCAAAAAGAAAAACTGAAAGTCTAAAGTATTTTTTAAAAATCTCAGTATCACAAATATTTTCCTATATTACAATGTTTGATATTTGACAAAGAGACGTTGCACAGAAACAAGCACAAGCAAGTAAGGATTTTATGTCTATTGAAAATGCCTAAACTTATGAATTTTAGTGTGCTTCAGAGTCTTCCTAAAATGTTTTTGATTATTAGACTCTTATCCAAATCATAAGAGTCTCAGGATAAGAATAGGGAGGTTTATTTGTTAGGATATGCATTAAGTAACTTTTTTCTTTTTATTAGTTGTATTTTCTTCCCTGTACTTGAATTAATTTTTTCCTGTATACATTAGGTTTTGTATCTAATTAAGGCTGTGATTGTTTTGGTAGAGAGAGCATATTGCAGTTTCCCAAATTTTAATAAGATTCTTTTAACTTAATAATAAATGACATTTAAAAAAAGGAAATATTTTTAATAGACTTGGATACAGCATTTTCTATGTGACTTCTGGGTCTTATTTTAATTTTCAGTGTCTTTATTGCCTTTCCCTGTACATTTACTTCTTCATTGATTTAACAATGCTTTATTCACTTATGCTAGTTTATGAAATGCTGTGGTTATAATCTCTATGGAATTCTCCATTAATTGTGTTCATAGTTCCGTAATGGTGTGCAAACATTTCCTCCTGTTGTGATGCTGCCAGGAAGGCCTGTTCCAGGTTTGACTATAATTGTCCACCTGACAATGGAAATGCATATATTTTTTTACGTACAGTTTTTATTACTGCAGTCCATACCTATCTTGAGGTGGCACTTCAAACACTAAACACATTTCCAACAGCTGAAGAGTGCAAACCTTTTTACTGGGCAATATTACAACTTCCTTTTCTTGCTATGGAACTCCATTGCCTGTAGATCTCTATCCTGACACTCTTCAAAGCTTCAGCTTATTCTTTTCCCCTATCAGCATATTCTTCAAAAATAACCATATTTTCATAAAATAATTATAGTATTAGAAAGGTAGTCCATCAACAAGATGAACCTTGTTCCATATAGGGTAAGAATGAATATCAACTACTTCCTTCAGAAATATGTGAAAACTTCATTTCTTCAACTCTGTTTGCGTCCAGTAATCTCCATTCCCATACACCCATAGGTAGCTAAACAAAGAAATTAGAAATCACACCACTCCTAGAGTCAGATTTGCTTATAACTTTGAGGATACGTGTGAAAGTTGTTCCTAGCAAAATAGACTTTGATTTCTGCGCATGCCAGTGTTACCTGTTTGTAAGTCTCAGTATGTGTAGCTCTAATCAGTCAAATACAAAGGTATTTCTTTGTGATGGCTAGAGCTTATGGATAGTCTGCTATTAAGAAGTATTGCTATAAGAATTCATTGCTCTCTTGCCATTATAGCAAGTGGTTTTTATTACAGCGTGGACAGCTCTCACTTTACATTCATCAGTCAGTCTTTATAGCAGTATCAATGTATCTCTTAATTTCTTTATGCTCTGAGGTATTTCTGTTCATTTCTCATAAATGAGCAAATAAACCATCTTAACTCCTGTCTCTTAATATTCATAATTTGAGGGGTTTTCTTTGTGGCTGCTCAAACAGTTGACGCAGTAGGCCTTGTCTGTGGGTGGCCAGGAACGCGATAGATAGACATGTATTTTAAACTGAATTACAATGTAGTAGATAGCCAAGTTTGAGGTACCGGGGTTTTCCTAGCCACTGTCCTAGACTAAAAAGACTGCAGCAATAGGTTTTGCTATCCTAAAAGTTGTAGACAACTGATTCTTGTCATGTTTTGCCATGCTTTGAAAATAAGAAGTAAATGTCCTGTGAAATAAAATGAACCAAGCACAATTGGTGGGAATTCCCGTATTTCTTACATCTTTCTGTTCTGTTAAGTTCTTCCAGACATTATTAAGGAATTTATTCTGAATATGGTTTGTTGATATCTTTGTCCATTTCTAGCCCTTATTCTGATCTGGTAAATCTGTAGATAGACACTAGAGATGGCTCTCTACATTCTCTGTGCACAGCATAACAGGCAATATGATGGTCAAATTGTTCCATGCTCTCAGTGATTTTTAAATTAGAAATTTCTCAAATATTGTTTGTTCTTTCATATACTTACCCTAATAATAGGGATTAACTAACATGTAAATACCACTGCAAAATCATTGTGCAGAATGATTTGTGATCCAGTCACCCTTTAAGCCAGTCTTTTCAGATTTTCTGTTCTGCCTCCATGGTGTGTTATTTGAATGCATTTCTGAAGTGCATTAAACAGTACAACTGGTATCTCTGCGGTTCTCGATTTTGCCTTTTTTCTCCAGTGGGAAAAATTATTTTAATTATTTAAAACCTATGTTTGCTTTGTCAGTTATTGATGACAAGTTCCAAGAAGTTTCCTTGTGTGTAGAGTGCACAAGAGCTTTTTAGGGATCATCTTACATGATGTTCAAAGTGATTCTTGGGTCAAAGAAAGCACGAAAAACTTTGTAAAGACCTGGACAGGTCCCTTAGGCCTCTGGAATAGATTTACAAGTCACAATTTCAATTTGAAGCTATCAGGACTAAGTTATGCATGCGTGCCTTCTTCCCAGATCATTGTATGCCTGACCATAAATACCAAGATTTTAAATTTGACTGGATTCTAGGCTAAGACTGCACAGAAAACAGAAGCAGGACATGATCTGCTGCAATAGGGTGAGTGGCTAAAGAGATGTACTAATTATTTATAACAAGGTGTATTACATTGCGGTAGCCTGGATCAAAGATGATAACAAAGCAGTAACTGAAGTCATTTTATTATCTTATTTCAACAGGAATGAAGTCTTCTTGCCACCAAGAAAAAGCCCCACTTAAGTAACATTTATATGAATAATGAACATCCTGTATTGGAAAAAACTACAAGGCAAACATGAGCTGCTGTTTGTGTTCATTTAAAACCTTTTTCTGGGTCTCAATCTATAAAAAATTGTTCCAGTATCCTTTTTTTTTTTTTTTTTTAAGAGTCTGGGTACATTTGATGTCTTTCAGCAGCCTCTCCTTTCATGTTTTCAAGTCAATTAGGGCTACTCTACCTTCCACTCCATTGGATTTGCTAGCTATTTCTTGATGAGAAAGAAAATGTGCATGGGACTGTTTCAGTCCCATTTGGATGACCATACTGACAGCCCAGCACATGGTGACTGTAGAAGGACCTCTTTTAGAAAGCTAGTGAGTCCTGGCAGAGAACCACCAAACACAATGCTGTCTAGATTTAGAGTAGACCTTATCTGCCAAGACTGGTAATTACCTCCTGCAGATGAATAGCTTGTCTGGCCAGTAGTCATGTCTGAGCATAGAGCAGTATTCAAAGTTTGCATGATCTAATGAGCTGGCAGGTAGTTTTGAGTATCTGTAAAGTAGTCATTTTCTCAAAGATTTCCTCACTCGAATATTCCTGTTATCACAAAAAATTAAAAAATAATAACAAGGCAGATACAATCATTAGGTGTAAATGCATATTACAAAAATTTGAGATTATACTTGTGTTTTTCCTAACATTACATGGAGGATATCATGACCCTACTGAAATCATTAAGAATTCTCTCACTGACTTTGCTACAGACAAGACTACTAATAGGGAGTATGTGAACTGCTTTTAATGGCAGATGATCTAGGATGATACACCGGTGCAGCGCTGGCATGGATCCAGTAATTTTCCTGGTGAATGCAAAAGAGAGATGCTGGACAACATTCCTTTCTTACCTATTTCCACTTTCCTTTAATATTTACTTCTGATGAGTGCGTTGAGTCATTGTGAAATACTGTCAGCTGAAACACCAGCACTATGCTGATTATGTGCAATTGTTTATCTTGTTTTCCATCACTACAGAGATGGCCCTTCCTCTCTTGATTAGGTAGAGTTAGTACAAACTAATGTCAGATGAAGCAAACGTGACTCTGGCCAAGGCATTGTTTCCACTCTGTGTTGAAGACACAAAGTCCTAAGTCACTTCCTCTCTTAATTAGAGTGTTGCAGAGCCTCTGGGCCTTGCTAAGACTGTTTACATTGTAGCCTAGCAGTATAAATATTTAAAAATTTCAGTCTTTTGTCTTATATTTTCTTTGACATTTTGCCTATCCTTCCTGAGATCCCAGGCTCCTGCCTGTTTCTCCATGGCATGTATGGCTGTGAACATATTAGATCTAATAGAATCATAGAATCATAGAATAGTTTGAGTTGGAAAGGACCTTTAAAGCTCATCTAGTCCAAACCCCCTGCAGTAAGCAGGGACATCTTCCACTACATCAGGTTACTCAGAGCCCCATCCAACCTGATCTTGAATGTTTCCAGGGATGGTGCATCTACCACCTCTCTGGGCAACCTGTTCCAGTGTTTCACCACCCTCGTCATAAAAAATTTCTTCCTTGTATCTTGTCTGAATCTACTCTCTTTCAGTTTAAAACCACTACCCCTTGTCCTATTGCAAGAGGCCTTGCTAAAAAGTCTGTCCCCATCTTTCTTATAAGCCCCCTTTGAGTATTGAAAGGCCGCAAGGAGCTTTCTCTTCTCC
>VYXH01001729.1:0-30239 GCA_013397275.1 Burhinus bistriatus
ACATCCCCCTGCACGCTGATGTTACTCCACTTGTAGCGACCTACCATGCGAGATGCTGCACCCTGTTCGCCCGTTCTCGCCGCGGTGATGCCCACTGGCTGCCCACGCACTGGGTGCGCAGCAGCCACTGCGCTCCGGGACCGCTCGTTTAGAACTGCGTGTTGGTTTTGCCCCTGCCGCATCAGCAGCCCGCCCTCAAGCTGCTGGTTCCGGAACAAGCTAGCCGCTTTTCCTGGCTTCGAAAAGCCCCAAAAAGAGCCCCTTGCTAGTCCTTTCTGCCTTGATCCCCTTCCCCAGCGTGGGCTTACCTGCACCGGAGCTGGTCTCCTTGCAAATTTCTTAAAATCTTTGGTGGTAATGCTAGTAGTTTTGTTGGGCAGAGCCAGGCTCGTTAGCAGATAATCAAATGTTAACCAGGCAAGTGCTTTCTGCTAAATTTGCATCTCATTGATTGAATTTCCCAGCACTCATCATTCTCAGTATAGACTTTAAGAGTGCACTGTATTGTTCAATCTTCCCAGAAGCTGGTGCATGATAGGGATGAGGTACATCCAACCAATGCCATGTTCTTTGGCCCAGGTGTCTATGAGGTTGTTTTGTAAATGACACCTGTTGTCTCATTCCTTTTTTGTGTCATGTTGCACAGAACTTATTTTTCAAGACCCAGAATAGTGTTTCAAGTAGCGGTTTGAGTTGCAGGTTTTGGTTTCAACCATCTGATAGTCATCTCCACCATGGTAAGTACATGATGTTTGCCTTGGTGTTTGCAGTAGTATGATAAAAACAGTCTTCCAGACCTCCCCATATTGGTATCCCAGACACAATCCACCATTCCAGAGAGGCTTTACCCTCTTAGCTTGCTTGCTTGCTTACGGGACATGTTTCACATTCATGGATAACCCATGTAATGGTGTTGATTGTGAAGTCTACCCCTTGATCATGACCCTGTCTGTACATTGCATATCTTCCTATATGTCTGATGTTTCATGGGCCCACCAAACTATTAATAAATCTCCCTTACCTTCCCAGTTAGGTCCACCTGAGCCACTTCAGTTCTAGCAGCCTGGTTCTACCTCCTTGTTGTTTTGACGTTCTTCAGTGGTGCAGCTTTTGGGTATATAAGCAACTGCATAATGTATCTTTGCAGGATGTTTTCTACCCAGGTAGCTATGTCTTGCCACAGTGCAGCAGTACTTTGCATCAGTTTGCCTCTTCATCACTAGTGGGTTTCCACTGCTGTAGCCATCCTACAGGGCATTTTTCACCATCCATATGCCAATATAGACACAGAGTACTGGTTCCTTTTCTTCTTCAGCAATATCTACTTCCAGATGAATGGTTTTCACTTCTGCAAAATAATTTGATTCACCTTTCCTTCACCTTACCTTTTCCTGCAAGTTTCTGCAACTTGTTGTGTGGGACTCCATGCAGCAGCTTTCCACTTCCAACATTTTCCCAAAATATAACAGGACCCGTTGATCAACAGAGCATATGGCTTTTAATTTTCTGGTAAGTTGTTATACACTGGAGCTTCTGTGGTATGAGTAACTTCCTAAGATGATGCACTGAAATCTCTGCCTTCTGGGCAGTCCATGATCTCTTCCAGGATTCTTGTACAGTTGGAGTTCCTCATTGTGCGCCAGTTGCATGATCACTGCTACCCACTTACTCCACATTGGTTGCATGATAGGTAGAGGGGACCCTTTCTTTTAACATCCAGTACCGCACGTGCAGTTACGGTGCCAAAAGGAGCTCTGCTTCTGTACCAATTTCTGAAGCAGCTTGAATTCCTTCATATGCTGCCAGTATTTCCTGTTCAGCAAGGCTGTAGAAGGCGTTGGATCCTCTATATCCCCAGCTCCAAAATGCTAGAGATCTCTCTGAGTGCTTTCCATCTGAGTCTCCAGTTGAGGCTATGATCCCTGGTTGCAGTGTAAAGCACATTTTATTTTCTTAGCTGATGGGGTCATGGCTGTTATCTTATTGATCACATCTATTGGGATCTGATGATGTTTATCTTGTTGTTTCATTCTCAGAACTGAAGGTCTTGTGCAGATCCTTTGACCTTGCATTTTTTTAAGGTAAAACCAGCTTTCAGAAGGATCTGGATTTTTTTTTCCTTTCACAAACCTTTCCTCAGCTGCGTTTCCCCACATAAAGATGTATGTAAATTTATTGGAGGTGTTCAGGGGTTTTAACATGGTCCACTGCAGTCTGCATCAGTCCGTGGCAAATATTAGGACTGTGCTTCCACTCCTGGGGTAGTCAGTCCTAGGTGTATTGAACACCCTTCCACATGAGGGCAGGCTGTAGCCTGCACTGTGCAGCCAAAGGAATTGAGAAAAACACATTGGTAATATCAATTTCAGCATAGCACTTGGCTACCTTTGACTCTAGTTTGTACAGGTGTTCTAGCATTTCCAGTATGGCAGCACTCAATGGTGGTGTAATTTTGTTCAGGCAGTGGTAGTCTACTGTTAGCCTCCACCTTTAATCAGCCTTTTGCACCAGCCATAAGGGATTGTTAAAGCATGAGTGAGTTTTGCTGATCAGTCCTTTGCTCTCCAGTTGATGAATCAGGTCATGGATGGGAACAGGGGATCTTGGTGCAATATTGGTGCCAGTGCACCTTTGTGGTAGCTATCAGCACCTGCTGCTCTTTGACATGCAACAACCCAACAGAAGAATCCTCCAAGAAGCTGAGCAAGATAGAAAGCTGTTTAATCTTCTCTGCATCTGCAGTGGCTACACCAAAGGCCCACAAGTACCTTTTTGGATCCTTGAAGTATCCTCTTATGAAGCAGTCTACGTCAAAGATAAGTGGAGACTCCAGGCTGGTCACAACAAGATGTTTTTGCCACTTGTTCCCTATTAGGCTCACCTCAGCCTCCAACAAGGACAACACTTGGAATTACCCTGTCTCTCCAGAAATATAGATGTGTTCCGTCCCCTTGTACCTGATGACATTAGCGTACACTGTTAACTGGTGCCTACCAGAGCCTTATATTCCCACAAATCTGATACGGCAGGCCATCAAATCCATACAGTCCAGTAAACCCAGTTAGTTGTCCCTTTCCTCCACCTGGCCAGAGACAGAGCTCTCCCTAGTCTTGATCAGAGCATTCATTATCTGACTCTTGTAATTGCAAATCAGAAGCTCCTTCATCAGGATCAGAAGTTGGAGAAGCATCCTCAGCCATTCTACTGTTTCTGGGGAATTGCTGAGCAGCAAACAAATCAGTCTTCCTTTATGGACCCTTTTTGGCCACTGTTTTTACCCACAATTCATGTATACAGGCTTCTAGGTTCAAGGTAGGTGTACTATCCCAATTCCTCATGTTTTCCCTCTGGTCATGCAAGCAGAACCACAAGGTTGTATGTGGCATGAGCAGAAGAAAGGCTGACTCCATACAGCACTCTTAATGGCAGAGGTTCTGGCCTGTATGGGCAAGGAGGAGGAGTCTCTGGAACTGGCAGGACAGCTTCTCCACAGCTGGGATGCAGGCCCATAGGGTTAGGAAGGAAGAGAGATTAGCTTCGAATTGCCAGAGCTGGCAAGTCAGTTGTTTATCCACAGCTGGTGCCTTGAAGTCTGCCCTGTCCATTGTCACCAAGGTGTTGATACAAATGTTGATGCATTCTGTACAAACTTCTGCCATTTGGACCATGTGCACTGAATGCCATCCAGACCTTTGAAAACCTGGTTATTGTTCAAGTTGCTGTAGATCACCTCCACCATCATCAATTCCCTCAGATACTGGATACCTTCCTCAATGGTAGTTTACTTGTATCGAAAGTTTACAAGATCTTCCTTGAGGAGATATCTTGCCTTCACACACAACAGGTGATGCCTCCAGAGGCTGCGTATTGTTGTCTGTCTTCCAATCCCTTTGTCAATTTCCCAGTCTCTAGTGGGGGATTCTAGCTTCTGCCCTTGTTTACCCTCTAATTCCTGTCTGTGGGCCCCAATATCCAAACACTGGAGCAACTAAGTGATAATCTGCTCACTTGACTAATGACTATAATCTTCATATCTTGACGCTCTTTCAGGGATAAGGACCAGGTGGTTTCTGACTTGTTTATGATTTCTGTCTCTTCCTTCTCCTGTTCCTGTGGCTGTTCTGCTGCAGAGGAGGCTGCCTGTTCTGATTCTTCCTCATCCTCCCTCTCAGAAGGAACCTATTCCTCCCTTACTAACCAAGTCAACCTCTGCTTCCCCTGTTTCTTCTCGACTACAGGAGGGACTGTTGTAGTTGAGGCTTGAGTCTCTGGTTTAGCCACAGCGTTCACTTGTATGTCCTCAGATCCAGAGACCCTCTTGCCCCTTTGAGGGTGTAGAATACAGGCTCAGTAGGTGTAGGCTATGTCCCAAAATAGTGCTAGAATTTGCATCTCTTTAGTGTGGGCAAGGCATCCTTTCTTCGTATGGTTTACCACTTCAACAGGATTCCACACCTGTTCAGGCACAAAGCCCCAGACCATTGGAGGCGAAAAACACTCTAAGCACCTCCCTAAATTCTCCCATACAGCTTGCCACCCACAAATTGGCTGTGGCATTCCCAACTGATTAGCTAACCCTTGGAAAAGACAAAACCAGATACACAGCACACACCAATGCAACCATTCTGGTTACACAGGGAGATTCAAGAAACTGAAGGGCGATTGCAACAAGGCAGGAAACATCTGTCCCAGAGGAAAAGAAGGGGTGGTGCCATTCTTAGTTTCTCCTGTGAATTGGCTTCCAGAGGGAAAGAGAAGAAAACTATAATTGTTATCTCTCTCCACAATATGGTTCCCATAGTACTGGGATGGCTAACAATGCAGGGCCTAAATAGCAGATTAAGCTGAAGGCCAATGTTTTTATCATAGCTCTTCCAGGCAAAGTGATAAACAACAGAACAAATAGAAAAAGCTGAAAGCAGCCAGGTTGGAGTTTGATGTACAGCAAGACAGGGAGCACACTACAGAGCAGGTGAAGGAACAAAGAAAGAGTATTTAAATCAAACAAGACAACGCTGGGAAAAGCAACAGCAAGTAATCATATGCTAAACAGTAACAAAAACTATAAATTCAGTCTAGCACATTCCAATCAAATCTGTCATTATCTAAAACCTCTCAAGACCCATTTTGGCTACTAAATAAGACTTTGGTGGTTTGACCCCAGCCAGCAACTAAGCACTACATAGCCACTCACTCACCATCTGCCTCTCCCCAGCAAGATGAGGGAGGGAAGCAAAAGAGAAAAGGCTGAAAACTCATGGGTAAACACAGTTTAATAGGTGAAGGAAAAGGAGGTGAAGACTCACAAGGAAAAAAAAAACAAACACAAAAAAACCCAAACCCAAGGAATTCAAATGTAGTCACTCACCTCTTTTCACAAGTGGATCAATGCCCAGAGAGTCTCTGAGCAACAGCTGTTTTGGAAAGACTATCTCCTCAATTTTATTGCTGAACATGATATTCTATGGTCTGGAATATTCTTTTGGTTACTTTGGGCCAGCTTTCCTGACTGTGTCCACTCCCAGCCTCTTGCCCACCCCCTCACTGTTGGTCACTGTCAGAGTAGGATGAGAAGAAGAGAATACCTTGATGCTATGCAAGCACTGTTCAGCTATAACTGAAACATTGGTGTGTTATCATCACTGTTTTAGTCACAAATCTAAAACACAGATCCTTACAGGCTTCTGGGAAGAAAATTAACTCCATCCCAGCCAGACCCAGTACATGTAGTTAAACAGCTTGATGTTTGCTTTGAATCTAGATAAAGGGAGCTTTCATATATTTGCGAAAATGTGTGGAGAGGTATTCTGAGCTACGTATCCAAATGCCTCTATAATTAATTGATGTTATTAAAACTTTTTTCCTAATATTACCTGATAAGCATAAAGTTTGGGGAGGCATACAAATCTGTATGGGGATTACAGAATGTCTTGACCTAGGGATAAATCACCCATTTAGATTTTCTTGTCTTTGAGGCAGTTCGTTTATGTTATCTTTTTTTTCACAGCACTGAGCGTAAATATTGCAATAAAAGCTACATTTCAATACACAGTTTCGCTATACAACTAAATATACAGACATATGGTTATATATATTTTATACATAGGTTAATTATACGTACATATACTTTCAAAAAAAAATTAAATTGTTGAAAATGGAAGGGTTATTTCATTAAATACAAGGTAAAGCTATTGTTGTGTTTGTTTAGTTTAGGACACATTCCATTAGCTTTTCTGGGTGATGATTGATCTGTATGGTCACTTTTCCGACTTGATTGTCAGATGGTTAGCTTTATTAGGATTGTCCTGTCAGCCATAGGATAACATCTGTCTCAGACACTTAAAATAAAATCAGTTATATATTTTTTCTTTATTGAAGCACACCTTTAACTTTGCAGCAGAAATTAAATTAAAGGAGCCCTTAAGCACCATTTCATCCTAATATTATGTGAAGAAAGATGCCACAAATTTTTACTTCCAATGTTGGTACTGAAATTTAGCAAGTATACATATTTTTGTTAAAGCCCAAAGACCCATGCTGTAATATAGGAAGGCATATGCCAGTGTGAATTATAGAATCATAGAATCATAGAATATCTCAAGTTGGAAAGGACCCATAAAGATCATCGAGTTCAACTCCCTGCTTCTCGCAGAACTACCTAAAATTAAACTTTATGACTAAGAGCATCATCCAGACACTCCTTGAACTCTGACAGGCTTGCTGCTGTGACCACTTCCCTGGGGATCCTGCTCCACTGACCAAGCACCTTGTCAGTGAAGAACCTTTTCCTAATGTCCAGTCCAAACGTTCCGTGATACAGCTTCATACCATTTCCCTCGTGTCCTATTGCTGGTCACCAGAGAGAGGAGATCAGCACCTTCCCCTCTGCTGCCTCTCTTGAGGAAGTTGTAGGCTGCAATGAGGTCATCCCTCAGCCTTCTCTTCTCCAAGCTGAACAAACCAAGTGATCTCAGCCACTTCTCCTAAGCCTTGCCCTTGAGGCTTTTCGCCATCTGTGTTGCCCTCTTCTTGGACACACTTGGATAGTTTGATGTCCTTCTTACATTGAGGTGCCCAAAACTGCACACGGTACTTGATGTGGGCCTGCACCAGTGCAGTGTAAAGTGGGACAATCATCTCCCTTGCCTGGCTAGCTATGCTGTGCTTGACGCACCCCAGGACACGGTTGGCCGTTTTGGTCGCCAGGGCAAACTGTTGTCTCATATTCAACTTGCTATCTACCCAAACCCCCCGATGTCTTTCCATGGGGCTGCTCTCCAGCCTCTTGTCCCCCAGTTTGTATGTGCAAACAGGATCACCCCATCCCAAGTGGAGAATCCAGCACTTGCTCTTGTTAAATTTTATGCGGTTGGTGATTGCCCAGTTCTCTGGTCTGTCCAGATCTCTCTATAAGGTCTCTCTGCCCTCGAGGAAGTCCAGAGCTCCTCCTGGTTTAGTATCATCAGCAAACTTAGTTAATGTACATTTGATTCCTATGTCCAGCTCATTTATAAAAATATTGAAAGAACTGCCCTAAAATTGAGCTCTGGGGAACCCCACTGGTGACTGGCCACCAGTCTGATGTAACCTCATTTACTGTAATTCTTTGAGCCCAACCCATTAACCAATTGCTCACCCAACGTATTATGGACTTGTCTAGCTGTGTGTTGGACATTCTGTCCAGAAGGATACTGTGACAGACAGTATCAAAATCTTTGCTAAAATCCCAAACCACCACACCTATTGTTTTTCCTTGGTCAACCAGATGGGTGACCTTGTCATAAAAGGAAATTAAATCAGTTAAGCAGACTTTCCCTCACAAACCCATGCTGACTATGACCAATGACCGTATTATCTCTCAAGTCTGATGAGACTGAAGTCAGGAAATTATTTAGCTCTGGATTAGTTATTAATCAATAAAAAACATTTCAACTTCCTCAAATTAGTTGCATTACTTTTCTAACAGATTACATAGTCATAAATCCTTTTCCATTTCTTTTCTAAATATATTGCAAGTCTAATTCAAAACATGCATATTAAGAAAAAAATAACCCCATAAACTTTAATAACGTTGTACTGATTTGTATTGAAAGAAAAAGAACAAGGAAACAGATTTTAAATGTCTACCAAGATTTGTTTTATTTTAATTTACTTTATGGGATTGTTTCCAAAAAGCATGTATCTAAAATTCTTACAAGAGGTTAGGTTTTTCACTTCAAAATAGTCACTAATTAAAGAGTCAGATAAGAATATTTAGTGTTTTACTGGTGTTATAAAAGTTGGACCTAAGGGAGAAAAATGTGGTCTTTTAGGATAATCTAAATGAATTAAACAGACTTGAACCTTTAGTTCTTAAATTGTTTTTCATGATCCTGCTGAGACAATTTAGGTAATACAGTTGTATTATGCTCACTAATGGAAAGTAAAGCAATAATGATAATTAGCGACTTGTACTGAAATACTTGCAAGATGATCTGGGTGAAGGAAAATGGTAGTTTTTTGTTTCCTTTTAAAAATTATTAGAGGATCACATAAAAAGAAATCAGAGAGATCTAGTGTATATAAGAATCATGAATACATTAAAGAATATACCTGTGACAATGGTATCATAGACATATTTCTCAAATATGTGTTAAATGAATTTACATTATTTAAATAATCTGTTTTCAAATGTAAATAAATAGTGGATATTGTAAATCTAGGGACTAACCCCATGATTTTTTAACTTTATGTGTATATTTATCCAAATATTGTATCATAACTTAATTCATTTCCACAAAAAATAAAAAAAATAAAAAATCCACAATCTGTGTTTCAAAATTTGGTGCTGCTAAGTAATAGTTAAGTACATGAAACCTAAAATAATAATGAAAGTATACACTGCCATTAGGCCCATGTAGAGTTATAGTGGGTAAAAGTCTAGCTTGTTTAGTTATGAAGATTTCCTTCCCAGTTTTCCACCACTTTAAAAGATAAGACTTTTTTCTAAATTATCATAGATGAACGCAGTTTTTACTGAAAATAAATGGAATTAAAACTCCAAAATCTGTGTGTATCCCATGATGGCATTATAGAAGTTTGTCTATAATTTCACTTTTTCATAGTCTTTACATCAGACGTAAAAATGCCTTAGTTTTATGTGGTGCAATGAGATTAGAGCTTAAGAAAAACTATCAAGATTCTTTAATAATAGAGTGTTAATGTTCTAGACCAGTAAAAATGATTTTGCTATTATTAGTAAAAGGCCAGAGAGTTTGTATTAGCCTGAGAGTCTTGGGACTTACCTGGACTTGATTTTGTCTGAACCAGTTTTAGTATTTTTAAAAGTTATCTAATCTAATGATTATTTCTGGCTTAACATGTTCTGGCTTCACATCTGTGAATACCTTGTATGGTAAGGTTAATGACACACCAGAACTGTCACTGTTTAACCAACACCAGTGCATTGTTACAGGGCACCACAGCCCAGGACATCAGGCGCGCCTGTGGGGATGGGAATGGGCTGAGACCAGCCCACAGGAGGTGGTCAACATGAGGCCTACTGAGGGGAACCAGGTCCAGACACAGTCCCAGGATGGCTGGGCATGGCCATGGGGATGGGGCCAAGCTGATGGCCAACCAGGAAACTTGTCCAGCAGAGGAGACAGGCACATCACTGGGGTAGAGGTGTGGTTGCGAGGGAACCAGGCCAGACCCAGGGACATTGCAGTGGGGATTTGAGGGCAGACAACCTCCTTACAGTGGTGGTCAGAGAAAGCAGATCCAGCCAGTGGGTTCAAGACCTTGAAAGAAACAGATAGGAAGAAGCAGACTTTTATAAGAAATCACCTAAAAATAGCCCCAAAGAGACTGCACGACTTGGGGAATGGTTGTTGTGTTGACCACTTCCCAGCAAAGAGGACTGGATGGTAAAGATTGATGATAGGGCTCCAGCACCCCTTGCTCAGTGGAAATTGTCACTGTTGACCTGAAGACCCAGAAGGTCACCTCAGAGGGTGAACATAACCCTGAGACAGAGGGTACAGTAGAGGTTTTTGTTTAACAGTTTTTAGTGTATTATCATCAAAGAGTTTTTTCAGTATTGATTTAAACTGTAAATGTTATTGTAACGGGACTAATGCTCACTCTTTGCTGCTTTTCAATTTGGCAATTGAGATTTTAATTAGGCAAGCGATAATTCCCTAGCTCTACATATAAGATGTGTTCCATTTTCTCTATGTCTAGTTCTGAGTGCAACAGTATAGGTAATAAATACAACTGTTACTATTTATTACCAAAAAGAAAAAACCTAACATATTGATATGTTAAAATAGTATATTAGCTATTCCAAAATACATCAGTCAACGAAATAAATGAAGGAAAGGTACTGAAAATGTTGTATCATCTCTTTCAGAAATAAGACTACAAAAAATCTGTTTTAATTATTGTAGTCACTCCAGAATAGCTCTGCAGTATTAACGGATGTACCAAAGCTCTAGAAAACAAAATCTTTGAGTTGAGCATGCATAGAATTTATCATAATCTGTTGAAAATGTGTAACCACTTAGAAATTTCCCTTTTTCAACCATTCTGTATTTTAAGCAAATGTTTTAATTTACATTTCAGTATTTATACTAGAAATATGTTCCATGCTTCTTTCCTACATAATATGTCATGATTTAATGGTTGTAATATATTCTCCAAAAATGATTTAGCATAGAGTGGCAAGGAGTTCTGCAATGGTTTTAATTGTGAGCAAATAGGTTTTATGTTCAAAGACCTACAGAAGGAAATTACTATGCAAGGGCAACATTTGGTGTTGTAACCTGCCATCTGCTTTAGAAATGTGCAAGGAGAAGATATCATGAAGGATGACTTGAAGATAAAAGGGTGAGTCTTCCATATGACATGTTGTTTTTCTCTTCATTGCAAAACAATCATGCACAGCAAAATAATTGAAGCACAGTAGACATTTGACTTTAAAATGTGATGGAGATAAGGCACTACATTTTTTTACTGAAATATGGCTACATGCCACACTGAATGGTTATTTGATATACTTTATAACATGAGATAAGTTATGTGCATTGTACATTCTAGGGCTTGGCAATGAAGAAGATGGCACATAAAAGTTATGTCTGTATGTATGTCTTTCAGTAATGAGAAAGAGAAGCATCTCATTTCCTGCCATTCCAAACAAGCAATCCCTGATAATGTCTAAAAAAATTAACATGAAAGCAGCTTAAAATATTTTTAAAGTTTTGTTCTTATTGGGGGAATTTTGGTTTTCTTTCTCTTTGTTTTTTTCTTGCCATTACCTCTTACTTAACTTCTCCCACTTGCAAATTTATGGTTCATCATCGTTAGCCTTCTCTCATTTAGAATTATTAAACTGCTAATAGTATGAAATGTATTAGACCTCTGCTGTTGTTAGCCAACCATGCTATTGTACCTCCTGACAAAAGTAATATAGTTTTAAGTCCTCCTGACACAAAAAGCTTTTTGAAACTTATGTTCAGTTCTTTTTTTTGTTGGTTTTATAGTGTATTTTAAGATTGATTGGTCTGTTGAGTTGTATTAACTACCTTGCAGAATACTTGTATGACTTAACTTACGTCGCTACTGAATGCATAGATGTATCTATAGTTCGGAAATTGGAGATCACTATGATGGGACTGTGTTAAAGACAGAAAATCAGACCATTTTCAAACTTCAAGTGTTTTCTTGATTGATATTCATTAACAATATGCATTGCCAGTGGTTAGTTCTTAATCACTATTGACACTGCTACTACATATGCATACAATTTGTCCTTTTGAAAATTATACTAACTTTTACTATAGCTATGAATATAAAACACCATGAAACTGATGATGGTTTAGTTAGTACTGATGGCTATGACCGTTGATGGTTCTTAGTCACCAGGGTTAAGGTCATCAGGCTTGAGAGCTTGGCAACAAGGGGATGGAGAACTAAAGGGGACTTTCCTTTTTTCCTTCCTTCCTTCCTTCCTTCCTTCCTTCCTTCCTTCCTTTTCTTTCTCTATCCTTCTTCTCTCCTTGATGTTTGTTTTTTTTCACTGCCCACTACCCAAAAGAAAAAGGTGATCTCATTTGCTCTTCATATCTTATTTTGGGGACCAAAACTTGTTCTGGTTTTGCTTATTTTGCAAAAATATTGTGTTTTCACTAGTCACTCTCTGAGGCTACTCTGCAGGATCACTTGGGATTTACCAGATATCTTTGTTCCTTGTTCATAACTCACAGATGGGGTTTTTTTGCATTTTTTCTCTTGTGCCTTATTTTATGTTAATGATGGGGATTTCTTCCTCTTTGATGTGAGGAACATGTTGTTTATGTTTTTTTCTTCCTTGTTTTTTGGTCTGCTTGAGTTCACTTTTAGGTGTTTTTTTAATACTACTTACATGCTCTTTCTTTTAATTTGTTCCCAGTTACTCAGTCTAATTGTGTAAACAACTGCAATTACAATATTCTATTATATTATTTAGTGAACTGATGTGAACTTAAAGAGGTTGTACAGTTTTTTTTCCCAAGTATATCCTTAATTAAAAACTATGAATGTGACTACCTATGTCCATAGATCATCACAGTTACAAAAAATAGTAGTAAAGTGTTGCTAAAAACAGTTGGGGTAGTTGATTAACGCTTAGCTTAGGAAATGCATCACATTGTAAACTCACCTCTTAGAAGAAACTAGATGGTCTGTACAGGAAACATGTTACAAATGCTTAGCTACGGGGAAAAAGCCTTTTGTTATACTTTCTTAGACCCCCCAGTCAATCTGCCTTCGGAACCTACGTAGTGGTCAGCCCAAAAGACTGTTGTACGATGAGTTAGTGATGCACATAATGGGTAATCCAGGTCTATGACTCTATATGATGGATGCCATGTGACCGCTACTTAATCTAGGTGTACCTAATCAATATTATAATTAATCAATATATGCTTAGTTATTGCATAGTTACTCAATGTACATAGTCAAATATGTATTTAATCATAAGTATATAGGCAGACTACTGGCTTGTCCACTTGAAATCTTATATGTATCTGTTCAGGAACTGCAGCTTCATTAATGACATAATATCAGACTGTATTGTAAAAAGGACTCTTCAAAGCTGAGTCCTCATTCCAGGCTTGACTGCTGTTACAGATGATTCCTAGCTGGGAGCAAGACCCTATAAGTATACTAGTGAACAGGATCTATGCGCCAGCTGTTTGCTTAGTACTGTATCATGTCAGGATTTTCATAACCAGCAGGGATGCAAGATTTTGTATTTTTCTGTGATGTTCTCTTGACTATTAATAAATAGTTATCCACCTTACAAGTGCTTGTGCCTTTCTTCTTGGAATCTGGAAGGAACAGGAACACTTCTGGTGCATAAGACCCTACACTGTAGGGAACCAAGAATCATTAAGTTTAATATTCACAGCTACGTGAGGCTGTTCGATAATCAGATAAATATTAGCAGAACCCAAAAGAGCACTGTATATTATAAACCCAACCAAATGTATTTAAGTGATCAAGGTAGGTTTGACTTCTCAGAGACTCTGAGCATCCGTCAGAAATACTGATAGGATTTTCACAATGACTCTGAAGCTCCAGCTCCTGCACCACTGAAGCAAGTGCACACATGGCCTTCTGCCTCAGCTGACAGGAGCCTATAATCATAATTTTATGGCTTCCTTAATTATATAGCAGAAATGCAATAACTAGAAAGGGGGTGAGAAGAAAGAGCCAGAAGTAAATATTTGCACTGAATAAATAGAAAAAGTAATAAAGATTGGCTAGAGATGCCTTTGAAAAGATATGAAAAGGTTTTATTGGCCTGCAACCTTTTCCTTTATGGAAATATATTAAAGATAACCACAATTTCTATTAGTATAATAAGCAAGTTTTAAAGACAGTCTTTACTCTTAAGTCTGGTTTCATAAAAAATATTAGAAAAAGGTTCTTTTCAGTTGAACTACTTGCTCTTAAACATATAGGCTGTTTAGGTCACTGTTAATCCTCAACATTTCTTTCACAGAACCATACCCATTAATCATCAAATTTTAAACTGAAGGGTTTTCAGAAATAAGTAGACCTCTTATCATAGGTTTCTGCACCGTCAGCTGTCCATGGAGCACAGTTTAAGAAGTACGAACCCAAATCCTTATTAATACGTTAGTTATATATGTGACATTGCAGTAGAATGTAAAAGATAGAGGTTTCATACCAGATTTATTGCTCTCTCGAAAAGAAAGTGCATTCAGTAAAATGAATACCAAATATTGTGTCTTTTCAGATATTGCTTTTTTTTACTAAGCAACCAAGTAAAATGCTGTCTTTTCATATACTACTGAACTTTAGTGAAAATGAAATTATTTTTAAAAAATTATTATTTTTATTATATGGATTTTGTGTATAAAAATTGGATATATAATTTTTTTGTTAATGTCAAGCTGAGACATCTTGGAAATTGTTTATGACATTTTGAAACTATTTTTATTCATATGAAATTAAGAACAAATATTAGGAAACAATAAGGAAAATTCACTTTACTAGTATGCCTGAACATAACACTGAATAGTTTTGCAGTATACTGCAATGCCAGCGAAGCAAAAAGTTGTTCATGAACTTACAGTAAAAGGTGTTTGATACATAAGGATAGATAGCACAAAGAGCACATATGGTGTCTATAGATCTCATTCATTTGAAAATTACCAAGTTAATGCAAAAAAATATAATATGACCAATACAATGGGGACAGTAATAGGGATTGATGTATGGCAGACACATTTCTAGTAAGCAATGATCAAAACCCTTTTGTCTAAGCCTTGATAGCTACTGACTCTTGTGAAAAGAAAATATGGCTTTATTTTACAGAAAGTTCAAAGTGCATTTGTCAGGCTAATTAATTCTATTTGTTGGCTTATCTTCCATTTTAATTTAAAAAAAACCACTCGTACCTTTAACATCACAAATAAATATTTTTTTTCCAGTAATAACTGGAACATATGTTAACTTTCCAATGATAACTTTGAAGTTATATTTTTAACAGTAATTCCTTAAGTGACTTGCTCAAGATCACTCATAAAGATACAGGAAGAAAAGCTGTTTTTCCTGTGCTTACTTTTAGCAAGTCTGATTCCAGAAATCTGAAGAGAAAAGGTTGTTTCATTAACATTTAAAAAAGGACTATCTCCTGACCTTTGCTCATTATCTGCTTCAAGTATTAAACCAGCCAAATGCAAAGATGAATTTCCATTTTTTTATGGTAAAGGCAAAATTACCAATAGTTTATTTTCAAGGCACTGTCACTTTTCATACTACCACTCAGTTCAGCAGACTAGTGAACTTCAAAGAGAACAAACAGGAATTTTCTAAACTTTTGGGACTCACATTCATCTGAATGGAAAGCTAGTCACCCAGGAGCCCTCTGTAGTCAAAGGAAAGAAGTATTGTTTCCATAAAATGATTCTTTCTGTCCAAAGACAGATATCAGAAACAAGCTTAAGGAATACTACAAAGAACACTTTCTTTCTTTGTGTGGGAATTCTTGTTCAAGCAAGGTAGGTTCAACCATCTCCAGATTATGAAGGAAATTACCACCTATATATTGATACATTGTCTTCTTACAGTTTTGCATCTGCTCTCTAAGCGTCCGCGTTAACATATGGCATACCACATCCACTACCATTTGAAATATAGAAGAATCAGCAATGGATATGAACTCTTCACACCCAGTTCACCGTGTGTCTACAATCTTTTCATTTTGTAGAGAACACTAACTTATCCTTAACTGTTATATTACAGTCAAACCTGTTTCTCACTCTGTCTTTTTAAACATAATTCTCTGTTCTGCTGTCTGTTTAAGAAAAAAGGAGCAGTAAAGGTTGTTTAGGGATTCATATTCACAAATTGCTGCAAGTAAGCTGAGTTACAATATCAGCTTAGTGTGTTCCTTTATTCCACCACAAATGTGAGGTAAATATATTTTAAAGCTCACTTATAAACTTCTCTCTAAAGGTTTCATTTTGAGAGGAAGAGAAAACAAGAACTCTAAGAGGGAAAATAAAACACTGCCAAAATTACAATGTTTTCTTACCATTTCAACACATATGAATGTTTTATTGCTATTTATAGTAAGTAACAAATGCATGATTTCAAACCTTTCACTGAATTTTTTTTCTCCAGTTCTATTCCCTAAATAGAGCTTTTAGAAATCCCTGCACCTGCAAGAAAATCTGTCAAAGCTGAGAAAGACAGCTGTCAGGATTTTAATTCCTCAAGAAAATATTTTTATAAGGCCCTGACTTACAAAAATACAACATAATCAGTAACTCTCATTTAGTAGTGGCAGCTGATATGATCACATGATTTTTGAATGAGAAAAAAAAATATTTTCCCTACAGGTTCAGAAACTAATTTCACAGGGCATTTTTAAACATTATTGGATCATAGGTTCACATAATTTTTCTGTTGTTCTTTCCGTATGACCTAATGATCTCATCTTCACTTTTTTCCTGCTCTTAGTCAAGTAAAATTTTCATAGTGTTAGTGTCAAACAATCTTACACTTTTTAAGTAAAAAGTATATCACAAAATTCAGTAAAATGTTTTCAATATTTTGAAAACTATTTTCTTAACTTTTTATAACCTGATGTTATCAGCCCAGTTTTATTAGCCAAATGTATGAAAATATAACAGATTTCCATAAGATAATAATTTTCTTTTCCAGTGAAATGTATGTACAGAAAATTTATCATAATAATAATGGTTTTGAAGTTAACAGCTAATTAAACTACTGACTCATCCTGTGATCAAAGTTCAGTTTTAATTCCCAGAAAGAAATAATTACGAAAGCTTATTTATAATTCATGTTCTAGTAATCATGACATATTTGGTAAATATAAGAATTCATTTTTATCATCTAAATATAATGGAGAGACAAACATTCAGGTTCTGAAACTGGAAAACAGACTTATCTTTAGTTGAGTGTTTAATATAACCTTCTTTTATTTTTATTTATTGTAATTTTTATTGATTGTTTTTTCTATATTTTATAGATCTTATTTGACACGTTACTTAAAATATGTAGTTCCAGCTGAGAGAAAAAAATTGCTAGTATATAAAGTATTACTGATAATCGAGTATCACTTCAGTTAACAAAGTTCTGTAAGGAACTTTACTCTTCTTCTGTGAGGAAGAAAGCTAAAAGCTATTCAGGAGAAAAAATATGATGCTGAAGGTATAGCATGAAGATTGCATGTTGTTATTTGGAAGTCTGGCCTGTTTGCACAGGAGAACAGCAGGGACTTTTCACCCTTTTATAACTAGTTGTTCCTTATGAAAGAGTGGGGTTGTTCTTAGGTTGAGCTATCTGATGCGTAGCTTACTGCAGTGTGTGGGATTTAGATTTCTGCATTTTTCCTTGGCAGACTATAATACTGTGTAAGGCAGGAAGATAAAAAGTCATGAAAATTTACTAGCCCAGGAATAAAATTGTCCATTACTCTTCATTTATGGAAGCAAAGGATAATTCAAGGAAACAAAACAAATCCAAAAATAAACCAAAAGCTTACGTAAGAGCAGTTTGGTATATACTCAATCACCAGTATGTTTAAATTGCAAAAATTCTTCGGTCTTGCCTTCTTGGTTACAAGAAAATTTTCCTTTTTTCCTGCACTTATCAAACACTGTTATTTGAGGTGAAGGTAATTAATTTTCAGGGTCTTTCCTAAAGGAGAGGCTTAATGACTTAGCTAAAATAAATGTGTAAGCATAACACATACACATGAAAAATTAATTACAAATACTCCACACAAGGAAAAAAATACATTTTTTGCATCATTTTAAAGAATGAATTGGCCAAAATAAGATCCCTAAAAAAAATACATGCAGCAAGAAGAGATAGAACTATTGGTTAGGATGTTAGTCAGGGGCTTAGTACACCTGACTTAACTCTTCTGATAGCCCAAGGCTAGCTATTGCCCTGTGATAAAACTTATAGGGCTAGACTCAAAATAATATTTTTGGTTAGCTCTTTTAGAAAAGGTCTTATGTTAGGCAATCTGGGATTAACATAAAGCAACATTTTGGTGCATTAAGTACAACTTGGGTGAAAAGAGTCCATAAAGTTAATACATCAATATTAAAAAGTTCTGTCTTAAAGTATTTGGGGATATGAATCATCTATATCTGTATATAAATGCTGAAAAGACACTAGCTTGTAATCTGATGCCAAGTGACACTGAATAGCTTTTATATATGTTGGGTAGAGCTAGTCTCTTTGTAGTGCCTCTGCCTTGGAAAAAGGTAATTCATGTGGTAAAGAAAACAAACGGGGAATGAACTGACAGATAAATAGGATAGACAATCAGGGATCCAGTGCATGAGTCTGAGAGACAAATCTAAGTTTTGTAGTGCAAATGCCTTAGGCATTTGCAGTTAGGTTCATTTTACTTAAGTTCTGTTGCCTGGAGGTCATATTTTTAGTCTAAAATAATTTTTTGATTTCTCTTCAGTTCACAGAAAGATATGGGAGTCTCCATAAAATGGTTAATTCTATCTCAAGACATACGGTTCATTTAAAAGAGCTTTTCTCTTTCTATTTGGAGGAAGATTCAGATTTCCAGACTGCAAAACTGTAAAATTACATTTCTGAAAGTAACTATCTCTATTTGGGTTAAATCTAAATTTGTATTTTTTTACAAAAGATTCATTGCCTGAACAAAGGAATTTAAAAAATCAGACTGTTTAAGTATTTTGGAGGCAAGAATGAAATTAAAATAAAATATGCAATGGGGCACCAACAGTCTAGTCTCACTGTATCTGAAATAAAGCTTTGAATAATGCATTTCAGGCTAGTAGTAGTGCTTATCTGCAGCTATGACTTATAAAACTAGCCTAGGAGAGATGATAGTATTCAAACCCATCCCCCTGTCCAATATTTTCTATTAGTGGGCTTAAACTAAAATCAGTGTGGTCATGTTCAGAGATTTTCTGTTTCCCAAAAGAAATATAAGAAAATGCTTGTGGAACAACTTGTTTTCATGGTAGTGGTTGTTGGAGAATACAGGCTACATCTTCTTATACATATTCTGTTCTGTTTTTTTTAAAAGATAAGATATTTGAAAATTACATTGCAACAGAAGGAAAAACTACTTACTTTCCAGGTCATTTTGAAAGAAAAAAACCAGATGGTATTAGTTATATAACTTTAAAAGTATGAGGAAAAAGGTCTCCAGATCTAAGCTAGTCAGCCTTGGATCTTTTTATAACCAATTGAGAGAAAAAGGGGCCTCAAGGTCATGATTTATCTCATCTTGAGCTATATATCTAAAAGTAGGTTAGATCACTTATGTCCTTAAAATATTTGTTTCTTTCCACTAACTGTAGAGAGATCCAGGAGAGAATAGGTGACATGTCCACAACTGATAAATAGTTTCCTCCCTCAACCCTGTATTGCCTTCATTTCATTCAGATAAGAAAGAATCTGAGATACTTCTTTCATCCCTCTCCTCTGAACATTTTTTTTCTAGATTACAGAGCCACAGTAGTATAAGAGTAGCTACTTGATCCCAAGACCAATTTTCTACTCCTCTATTTGCCCCCCTTTCTAGTATTACAATGTAGATAACATTATTTTTATAACTTATGGATACTCTCATTAGGCAAGGAAAGATAAGTAGGTATCACTGCAAGAGTCCATGGGTTAATTTACACGTTATCTAGCAGGCTAATCCTTTGTTTAGAAAGACATTTTCTAAACTCTCCTCCCTGGAAGAGACAACTTTTAAAGTTTAATAAAATTTCATTATTATTTCTGTGACAATCTTTTCAGATTTCTTCCCAGCACAGAGACTGAAAAATTAGAATGGATTCAGATTTAAAATGGAATATTTAGCTAACCTAAGCAAACTGGACATACATAAATCCATGGACCCTTATGAGAAGCACTCATGAGTGCTGAGGAAGATGGCTGATGTCATTGCAAGGCCACTCTCAATAATCTTTGAACAATCATGGCAACTGGGAGAACTGCCTGAGGACTGGAGGAAAGCAAATGTCACTCCCATCTTCAAGAAGTGGAAGAAAGAGGAGCCAGAGAAATACAGGTCGGTCCGCCTCACCTCGATCCCTGGAAAGCTGATGGAGCAGCTAATCCTGGAAACTATTTCCAGGCACATGAATGACAAGAAGATCATCAGGAGTAGTCAGTACGAATTTACCAAGGGGAAGTCATGCTTGACGAACCTGATAAACCTCTATGATGAAATAACTGGCCTAGTAGATGAGCGAAGAGCAGTGGATATTGTCTACCCAGACATCAGCAAGGCCTTTGACACTGTCTCCCAGAAGATTCTTATAGATAAGCTGTTGGTATATGGGCTGGATGAGCAGATGGTGATGTAGATTGAAAACTGGCTAAATAGTCGGACCCAGGGGGTGGTGATTAGCAGCATGAAATCCAGTTGAAGGCCAGTAACTAGCAGTGTACCCCAGAGGTCTATACTGGGTACAATCCTGTTCAACACCTTCATTAATGATCTAGATGATGGGGCAGACTGTACCCTCAGCAAGTTTACAAATAACACCAAACTGAGAGGAGTATGTGATATGCCAGAGGATCATGCTGTTGTGCCAGAAGGACCTCAACAAGCTGGAGAAATGAGCTGACCAGAACCTCATGCAGTTCAACAAAGGGAAATGCAAAATCCTGCACCTGGGGAGGACTGTACCAGTATATACTGGGGGCCACTCAGCTGGAAAACAGCTTGTCAGAAAAGGGCCAGGGGGTCCTGGTGGACACAAAGTTGAATATGAGCCAGCAATGTGCCCTGGCAGCAGAGAGGGCTAATGGTATCCTGGGCTGCATTAGACAAAGTATTGCCAACAGTTTGAGGGAGGTGATCCTTCCCCTTTATTCAGCACTGTAGAGGCCTGCATCCAGTTCTAGGGTCCCGACTACAAGAGAAACATGGACATACTGGACAGAGTCCAGCACAGGACCACTAAGGTGATGAAGGGATTAGAGCAACTCTCATATGAGGAAAGGCTGAAAGAGCTGGGACTGTTGAGCCTAGAGAAGAAAAGACTCAGTGGTATCTCATCAATGTATATAAGTACTTGAAGGGAGGCTGCAAAGAAGATGGAACTAGTCTCTTTGGTGAGATCTGTGACAAGTAGCGTCCCTCAGGGGTCTGTATGGGGACCAGTACTGTTCAGTGCCTTCATCAATGACATAGACAGTGGGATTAAATGCACCTTCAGCAAGTTTGCAGATATCACCAAGCTCAGTGGTGCAATTGACATGCCAGAGGGACAGGATGCCATCCAGAGAGACCTGGATAGGCTCAAGAAGTCGGCCGGTGTCAGCCTCATGAGGTTCAACAAGGCCAAGTGCAGGGTCCTGCACCTGGCTTGGGGGAACCCCCAGTATCAATGTAGGCTAGGGGATGAAGGCATTGAGAGTAGCCTGATGAGAAGGACTTGGGGGTACTGGTGGATGAAAAGCTGGACATGAACCGACAATGTGTGCTCACAGCCCAGAAAGCCAACCATATCCTGGGCTGTATCAAAAGAAACGTGGCCAGCAGGTTGGGGGAGGTGATTCTGCTCCTCCACTCTGCTCTCATGAGACCCCACCTGGAGTACTGTGTCCAGCTCTGGAGTCCTCAACATAAGAAGGACGTGAACCTGTTGGAACGAGTGCAGATGAGGGCCATGAAGATGATCAGAGGGCTGGAGCACCTCTCCTGTGAAGACAGGCTGAGAGAGCTGGGATTGTTCAGCCTGGAGAAGAGAAGGTTCTGGGAAGACCATATTGTGGCCTTTCAGTACTTAAAGGGGGCCTACAGGAAAGATGGGGACAAACATTTTAGCAGGGCCTGTTGCGATAGGAAAAGGGATAATGGCTTTAAACTAAGAGGGAAGATTTAGACTAGATAGAAGGAAGAAATTTTTTACAATGAGGGTCATGAAACACTGGAAGAGGTTGCCCAGAGAGATGGTAGATGCCACATCCCTGGAAACTTTCAAGGTTATGTTGGACGGGGCCCTGGGCAACCAGATCTAGTTGAAGATGTCCCTGGTCATTGCAGCGGGGGTGGACTAGATGATCTTTAAGGGTCCCTTCCAACCCAAAATATTCTATGATTCTGTGATTCTTTGCAGTGGTGCCCAGTGACAAGACCAGTGAAAATGGACACAAACTGAAGCACTGGAGGTTCTCTCTGAACATCAGGAAACACTGTTTTTTACTCTGAGGGTGTGAACTTTGGCACAGGTTGCCCAGGGAGGCTGTGGAGTTGCCAACCTTGGAGACATTCAAGAGCTATCTGGACATGATTCTGGGCAAATGACTCTAGGTGGCCCTGTTTGAGTAGGCAGGTTTGACCAGCTAACCTCCAGAGGTGTCTCCCAAACTCAACTATTCTGTGATTCTGTGAACCTCAAAACAGAATTCATATTTTGAATGTACATGATTCTTAAAATCATCTTAAGATTTACAGTTCTGCCATCTTAATTCTCAGAACAGGTGAAGAACTAGGAAAAAATATTTCAATAATATTTCCTCTGCAGACCCTCCAAAAGTAGAACATAACTACCTGAAGGGCGGGGATTAATGAATATCAGAATTTCAAATAAAGATTTGTTATATTAGTCTAGAACTAGCCTGCAACAGAATATAAAAAATTGTTTTGTACACTTTTTGTGAAATCAATGATGAATCTGTAAAGATATATAATTTTACACAACAGGCTAAACCCTGCTATCATTCAAATTACTAATTACTTAACTCTATTCCTATCCTATCAGTAGCATGCTATCTACATATTGAGATGATTCCACATTTCATGACTTTGTGAAAACAAAATCACTAAATTCTTTACAAGAGATTGCACAATATTTTCATGTTGAATTGAATCACAAATAAAATCTCTTTTTATATGTAAAGCTTTATATATAAATAACTGTATAAATATACAGCTTTTGGAAAAACATCTCAGAATATTTACTTAATTAGAACAATAAATATTGTTTTCATCATACTCACCACAATAAGTACAGTTGATCTTCTATTTTCCATTCCTACTGGTTTCATTAGTTTTAACAATGTAATGTATTCAATTCCAGGAACATTTAAAATCACAGAATCACAGGGGTTGGAAGGGACCTCTGGAGATCATCTAGTCCAACCCCCCTGCCAGAGCAGGTTCATCTAGAGCAGGTTGCACAGGATGGCATCCAGGAGGGTTTTGAATGTCTCCAGAGTCAGAGACTCCACCACCTCTCTGGGCAGCCTGTTCCAGTGCTCTACCTCCCTCAAAGTCAAGAAGTTCCTCCTCCTGCTGAGATGGAACTTCCTATGGTCAAGTTTATGCCCATTACCTCTTGGACACCACTGCAAAAAGACTGGTACCATCCTCCTGGCACCCTCCCTTCAACTATTTATTAGCATTAGTCTTCTCCAGACTCAAAAGACCCAAGTCCCTCAGCCTTTCCTCATAACAAAGATGTTAGAGCCTCCTAATCATCTTCATAGCCCTCTGCTGTACCCTCTCCAGCAGTTCCCTGTCCTTCTTGAACCAGGGAGCCCAGAACTGGACACAGTACTCCAGATGTGGCCTCACCAGGGCAGAGTAGAGGGGGAGGATAACCTCTCGCGACCTGCTTGCCACACACCTCTTGAGGCACCTCAGGATGCCATTGGCCTTCTTGGCCGCAAGGGCCCATTGCTGGCTGTTACGTCCCGGTCTGATCAAGGGTCCGCGGGGGGTTCATAATAATTCCAAGCGTGAGATTAAGACACAAACGAGGTCAAATGCTGTTCACCATGGCCTCGTCTCATTCAATAGCGGGCCCGCATGTTCTCTAGTTTTCCTTTTGTTTACTAGCTTTTAAGCCTACCCTCAGGTAACTTGAAAGACTGCAAATGCACATTCCAGAAATTTTGTTCTTGAGAGCTGTCACACTCTGACTAATTCTCCTAGTCTCCCTTGAAAAAGTGTAAAATCTTGATATCACATAGTGGCATAACAAAGCAATGGAATAACAAGTCACAGTTTAGGTTCATAAATCAGTAAATATTTTAAAATCTTGTGTCCCATAAAATTACACAGAGATCTCATGTCATTACTTGGGGCAAATTAGCTCAGTCTTGTGTTTTTTAAATTTTTTAGCAACTTCAGTATCCTTAGAATTAGGGCCTATACAACTTAATGAAAACCAGAAAGAAAATTAAACATATGCAAAACAATACAGAAGTTGGTAAATCGCAACTCAATCATTTCGATAGAAATAATGTATTTTTCTCAAAACTGAGTAGCTGTGACATTTAATTTCTTGACAAGAGACAAAATCTGACTTCCTCCTGATTTTTGAAATTTAATGAGACAAACCATACTAGCTGTTTGGCTGAGTAACCAGATGACAACATTGCACCTAGTGGAGAAGTGTGTGATTGTTCAACTCTTCATTTTTAATAGACACCTTAACTAGCTATTTTCAAACTGAGAAGCGATTTAGCATATGTAATTGTCACTATAGGTGAGACAGTTGCTTTGAATCAAAGTTGATAATTTATCCTGTAAGTGGACACACTGATCTATGTAGTTCTATCCTAAATTTTCCAGTACATTTAGTTTAAAGAGGTAGGTATTATTAAAAATCTGTGTACAGATGGAAGTGAGCTAATAAATCAACGCATTTACAACTCCAATAAATAAGACACAGGAATCAAGTAAAATAAATTCCAACGATTAATTCTTTCAGAACATAGCTACAAGCATCGTCAATTTAAACAGTGACACCTGCGTAAAGACTAATTTGGATATTACTATAATGGCTCGATGAAGTTGGGCAGACTAGTCCTTCTGGTTGTTTTACCTCATTCTAGTACAAAGTTTCTGAAATTCAGTTTAAGGTGAAAAGGCCTTGTCAGTATACTGCAACTTGCAAGACTAGGGCATGATGAAAAGGGCATATTATTCCTTGCTTTTGTTTGTTTATTCTTTTTTTCCCCCCATACACAATAATGTCATTATATTTTTCTTTTAAAAGTTAAATACCAAACTCAAATACCAGTGTTTGTTACTGAAAATCACATAAACTTTTCTTCTGAAAGATCTTTCTTTAGAAGCTTCTTTTAATTGATTTTTTTCAGCAGATACTGCTTCACCATATGGCAGCAGGCTTTTAACTAATAAGTTGGCACTTAGAGAAGAAAGGGAAGACTATTGTTTATAGTTAACTTTAAATCACAGGTGCAGTTCCAGATAAAAGGAGTGTATTCTATTGCCAACAAGGCACAGCAGATTTAATTATATTACTTGCCATCTCAAAGAAACAAACAAGGACTGATTATTCCGTTTTGACACATTTTAAACAATGTTATTTTCCCTCCTGTCCATGAAATTTCTTTAGTATCAAAGTGATGAAAGCTTATTAGACTTCACTAAAAATCTCCAGGAAATGCTTTATTGTGATACTTCAGGGTCTGGGTGTCCCAGGGAAAGGTATTTTATCAAAGCATTTAGATGAAACTGTTTTTTAAAAGCCTGTTTGCATGAAAGTAACCTATTGTTTGCTTCAGTTGGTAATTCTGCTTATGTCAGGGAATGAGAAGAGCTAGATTACTTTGTGGATGCAAGTATTACTTCTAAATGCCACCTCAATGTGGGAAGGTCAGGCTGGCAGAGAGGGTCAGGCTAAGGCTAAGAGACTATCAACCAATTTAATTTTCACAAGGGCTCACCTGAAGCTCTACATTAATCTTTAGAGCTGGTCATATATCTAATTGGGCAAACCAAATGACAAATTAGGCAAGTTAATTAGAACATCCTCTGGGGGTTACTTTGGCTTCAAGTAAATGAATAATATAAAGTACTTCTGAATACACAAGGGTGGATAAAATTTGGAAAAAAAATAGAGTAAAATTGTAGAAATCAAGGGTGAAATTCAACTCCAGATTGTATACCCCTTAATTAAAGTGTCTAGGCATGGTGTTGGTTGTTTATGAATTTCAGTTGCTAGAATACTCAAAGAAAAACAAAACCACAATTCTTTGGTCTCATCACAGGGATCTCATGCCACCTGAGGCTCATTAGGGTAAACCACCTGGCTGTAAGCTGGTAATTCAGAAAGACACAGTCTCCTTTAAGATCTGTACCAGACTCTTCAGCGTTAGGAGAGTGTTTCAGATACTTAGCCATTAGACATATTTTTAAGTATTTATGTTTAACCCCTATTCAATATGGTTGATGGAACCTGGAGATCTAAATTGCCCTATGGTAATTTGAATTGTTTATATTACAATGCCTGTGATACTATGTTATTACTTAATTAAAAAAATATATATATTAAATGGTTTTCATCAGCAGCAATGTTGATATGCTGCTATAGAAGCTTCACTTCAGAAACCTTGTCAGGTTAATGCTGGAAATACAAATTCAAGTCATAGCCAGTGTATTACTTTATCCCTAAATTTTGTCTTTTGTCCTCACAACACGATACATTAATCATCTTCTATTTGTGGACATGATGTCTACTGGAAATGTTCACAACCTCCCCCTTCCACCCCACCCTGTCAAAAAAAAAGAAAATCTATAGTACATGATAACATATATAAAAGTAATTCCATTGAACATTTATTTGTTGAGTAATCTCATTTCTCTCCTACAAATTACCACCAGAAGACTTCAATTTTATATTTGAAATAGTAGTGTGTTTTACTGTTTCTTTCTATTGCTATAAAAGCAACTGAAGTTCAACAGCTTTCATGTTTCACAGAAACTGAAATAAAATGTTTGTAAAAGACAAATGTAGGTAGATAAATAGTAGTATTGGCTCTGAGCTGTAACATCTGTGTTACGATGTTTACTGCTACAAGTTAGTTATTTCCAGATGGAAACAATGTTGTCATTCACAAATCTTCTAGGGAAAAGAGTTTGTGTGCTCTTGAAAACAACATAGCCACTTCAGTGGCTGCATAAAGAAAACTCCACAGTTTGGTTAAATAAAACGGATTTGTTACCTGAAGGAAGCAAAATCAGCAGCTGCTGTATTGTTTTTTGCAGACTGAATGATGGTGTAATGACTCAAGCCCAAGGTACCACACTGCTTTCAGAGAGCTATGTTGATATAAAAGCTAGAGTAATACAAGTGAATCAAGACTATTTTCTAAAATATATTGTAATCATCAATTTATTAGACCCATTAACAAAGCTGAATGAATAACTGCTTAACTCACCTTAAGGATTGTTGTCAACCTAAGCTAGTAAGAAGTTGCTTTTTACCAGAACAAGCATATTAGGGAGGGTAAATAGAAACTTATCAATATTGTTAATCTATGTTGATTTTGGTTTTTCACACAAACCAAAAACAGTTTCACAGTGAGCATTTGGAAACGTTTTTCCCTTCATCCTACAGAGGAATTTGTCTGTTACTTCCTGTGTTTTATTTTTCCTTAAGGACAGGGATCTATCCGTTGCACAGATTCAGGAAGTACCATACAGAAGTAAAAATAAAAATAGTACTATAATTGTTTCTGCAAAAAGATTTTTTTTCCCCCTTTTGTAACCGTTCCAATAGACTTTCCACAGAAGATTTCCAAAGATATCCATCAGAGAAAGAAAGAAAGAAAAGACAAAAAAAATCCTACTTAATTTCAAATAAATTAATATTCAGGAAATGAATCAGTTTTTTTCCAGATGTGTAGTTCCAAAAGTATCATGCTTCTTCCTTAATTTTCTCAGAAAGGTTTACATACACTTACAGAAACACAAATGGTCGGTAGTGATTCTAACTGGAAGACTGCTTATTGAGGATCTGGTGATCCACCCAACATTTATCGTGAGTACGTGCAGACCTGTGCTGTGCTGTGAATAGCACTTTGCCTTCAGGCCTGTGTTGTGCTGAACATATTCCTTGCCGCTGGATAAACTTAGCCGGCTAATTGTAACAGGCAACCTTTGCTTGGCAATGACGTTATACTACCGGCATGTCCTTCTCTTTATGTTAAGGTAAAGCGGCATGTTCTCATGTGAACATCCTTGTGCTTGACAGTAGAAATGATAAACAGAGTTGCTTTCTTCTAAAAGCATGGTATCAAATCTCTAAAGACCAAAAAGCCAGGGAACCTCTTTGTGCACAGGGTCTGTGCCATGTGCTTTGCCTGGATTGGAGGTCCCTCCACTGCAGTACAACACGCAAGGTTATGGAAGGGATGTAAGGTTATCTACACTCTTTCTTTTTTCATGTCAGCTCTAATAAATGGTATTTTAATCAATACTTTACAGTGTTTGAGTGCCTTTTTTATTGGGACTATCAGAAACACTTGCACAGGTGCATTATGTCATCCAGTTTAGATATAGATCAACAATTTAGTAGACCATAGACCTCTATTTAAGATACTCTTATGAATAAATTTTTTGGGGATTTGCATTTGGTTCTAAATCCTTAAATTTTGGCATTAAGTATTCATTTTCAAGGTCAATATGTAGGAAAAGATTAATGAGTGTGAAAGCATGCAACTTAAAACAATACAATACCAATATTTTATTTTGTCTTTAAACACTTCTGAAAAATAGATCACTAGCTTCACATCCAGGGACCAAAATGTATCTGAATGGTAATCGATATAAAGAGCTTTCAAGTTCCTTTATTTTTATGTATATTCTAATTACATGAAAAAACCATGAAGTTGTTTGCTTCTGTATTGATTTATCTGCCTCTATTTCAGAACAGCACAAATTAAAATTAAATTAAAAGCATGAATGCTGTTTATACTTTGGATCACATTTAAAATAACATCTGAGAGTGATCTTACTTTTTAACTCTTAACTTCAACTTGGAATCGGTAAGATTTAAGTGCATACCTAAATATTTTGTTACTGTGCTAAAAAGCACAAAGTCAAATTATTTTATTTTCATTAAAAAAAAAAAATAGCCCATGAGGCAAGATCTTTGAAATTTTCCCAATCTTTTTTACTGACCTTTCTGGTTTATGTTTTGCCTGTTACCTCTTTTCCGTTGTGATAAGTTTTATGATTACAATGCATGCTTGTTCAGGTTATTTGTCTGCAACAGCAGTGGAAAAAGATTAAGGTACTAATACAAATATTTTACCTAAAACATTAAAACTAGTACCGAATATATAAATACCTGTAAGGTAAGAAATTTAAGCCTCAAGTTTGCTAAATTGGAGAAAAGTCAGTTACATAGTTATGTCTTTACGAAGAGAGATCTCACAATATTTTAACGTCCCTTCCACACACTTGTCTAATGGGGCATATGTTATGATTTCATGTCATACAAAAAGCAGAGCTGCTATACCATGTGCAAGCCAGCTGTTGGTTTTCCTGACAGCTTGCACAAAGCCTGCAAAGTGGAACCTTTTTTTTTTTTTTCTTTCCCTCCACAAAGTTGTGTTTCTAAGTTAGGAGCATTTTAACAGCTGATGCAAAGAAAAACAGCTGTTACTATGTACCTCAGAATGTTTCATTTCAATACATCCTTCTTATTAGAAAATAATTTGATTTCTGTCTTGTATTTAAATAAGCTCAATAAATATACTAGTTTGTTCATCATGCAATCAGTCCAAAGCAAATGACCAAGATAAACATTTCGGGATTATATAAAATTCAATCACATTAAGTATTTTGATTATTAAAAAAACCTCAGACCACACACACAGACAAAAAGTATGTCCTCCCAGGACAATAGTAAGTAGTGGAGATGTCATATAAATGTTCTGAAAACGGGTGACCATATGTGAAATAATAATAATAATTAAAAAGTTAGCATTGTGCCTTCTAAAGACTTACTGGTGTGCAGTTCTTTACACGGTATGCTAAAACAGAAATGTTCTTAACAGAAAATATTGTACCTGTGTACTCTTAAGCTTGGCGGATAAAGGACTGTAGATGCCTATGTATTTGCTGTATGTGATTTGCCTTCTAGTCAACAGGAGAAAATAGGCACTTTAGAACATGAGTTATCTGACTTATTTTAGAGTCTACTTTGAAATTAAAGATTAAATGTGCCCTTAAAATACCGATTTGTTACCTTCTGACTCTAAAGAAAGACTAGGTATTGAGCTCAAAAGTAGATGTCTACCTTACAGACACTTAGACCAATTGCTCTCCAGACTCTAGACACATGAAAAATTTTTGAAAAAAATCCTCAGACATCCCCCTCCACACCATTCTTTTAGGACTAGTAACTCTGTGTTAAATTCTTTCTTTTTTTTTTTTT
>VYXH01001729.1:34904-66434 GCA_013397275.1 Burhinus bistriatus
GGTGGGGATGTGTGGGGGAGGGGTGCATCTGGCTTTGGACAAAAATAGAGCATCTGATCTCGATATACAGTGTAATTGTGTATGAATCCAAATAGATCCAGAGTTACCTAAAACACCTGTAATGACAGTACTTATGGAGACATTTTAGCTACTGTAATCTAAATATCAATTAAGTGAAAATATGGCAAATAAATCACATTTAAGGAGTGTGGCAATAGGATCAAATAAAAAGGTAATGAACCATTTCTATTACAGTTACAAGAGAGGGGAAAAAAGTCTCTATTGATAGTTAAATGAATGGGTAAGTCCTGTTGCGTTTAGCTACTCTAGAAGTAGGGATACCTATTACAAGTGAAAAATGCAGGTTATAGCCTGGAGGAATCCAACATGTCAAGCAAGTCTAATGACCACTTCACCATTCAGTAGCTGTTCAGCTGACTGCAAAGAATGATTTCTCATCTCATGAAGAAAAACTGCATATTCCCCACAGGACAGATATTTAGGATGCCAAACATACAGACAATTAAGATAGCTTGGATGCACAGACCCACATCAAAACATGTAATACAGACAGATGTGGAGAAAAAACAGCCCTCGAAGTATCAACTGAAAAATTAATGATGTTCATGCCGAATTAGTTGAATGATACTGATAAATAAGGGATTTTTGCCAGCAAAACCCTTCCTGTTCATTTATAAATGTACAGGTTGGCTAGAGGCATAAACTTGACATCCAGCTCTTGACGCTGGTATTTACACCTACACTGTAGGTGTTTATTTTGTGGAAATGAACAGAAGTGATAGTTCTGCAGAAGCTGACATGAATATTACAGCTCAATGAATACATCTTCTTGAAATTGCTAGCAGTTACACGATGCAAGTTTAAATGTATTTTTTTTCCAAAGAAAAATAAGAAAAGGCACTTGTGATAAACATGTATTCAGTTATCCCTGAATAGACTAATATAGTAATTCAAGTTATATCAAGATATTTTCCTGCTTGTGAGTCCTCTTTTTATATGCCACTTACAGTGTTCCGTATGTTGTTTTAAAATGTTTTCCAGCATGACTACATTTACCAAATAACCCTAGTATCTAGTGATGTAAATTCAAATTCCCTCCCTTCTGCAATCCAGCCTTAAGATTCTTAAATGCCAAACGAATTGTTTTTCAGCTAAGGAGTGTAAAAAGTGCTATACGAATGGTGGTGCTCCTGATGCATTACGCTGAATGTCCAGTAAGTTATGTTAATAATTTTAAATGACTCTAGCCTCTGTTGGTTAAATATTTTTTGTACTGATGCATGACACTGCATTGTGACGTGCATTTATGAGACATTTTCCTGTTTCTGAGCCTCACAGAATGAAATCCAGCTAATCCTCAGGAAAAAAAAGGAATAAAACCCCACAACTCTGAAATATCATATAACTCTAAAATACCATATTTACTGGCAGTACTATATCAAAGGAAGGGGAAAATATGAAGAAAACAGGGTTTTATCTCAAGAGCCATATTTGCATATAGGTCACCATAAACTAGCTCTCTGCTATCTATATAACCCCCATTTTTACCCTGCCCTCCTGAGATCCTTCTGCTGCCTAGTATGGAATCAGAAATACCACGGACTGTGGTGATTTCCCTCAGTGTTAAAGAATGAATCAGTAGACATGACACTAGCAAAAGCTGTAATTTTTTCCTATCATATCATTTTGCTATCATATATCATTGCTTCTTAATCCTGCAAAACCCCATAATTCCATTTTTCAGTTTCATACTCTAAAAACGCTGTCTGGTTAACACATATGAAGGATAGTATCAGTCAATCTGATTTGTATGGCACTTACATATTTGGGTCATTATCCAAATGAAATGTTTAGGATTTTTTTCCACTTAGGTGAGAGCGGTGGTGTGGTCTGAACAGAAACCAATTTGAGTAATCAATGAGAATTCCAGGGGGCACCATAGTGCATATCACCTTGTAAGGGCTGTTGTAGTGCTAAATGTTTCATATCCAATAGAGGCAAAAAGTATTTTCAAGGTCTCCAGAATGCTTGTTCTGTTAGCAGTATTTCAGAGGCATCAAGACATGTTCACTGACTGTGAAAGGCATTTAGGAATTTAGGAAGATTGTCTCACTTGACACTTGTAGTTCAGATCCCACAAAGTGGGAAGTCTGGATCTCTTCATAGGTGACTCAGTGTGACCAGTTCTGCACTGTGAAGAACTCTTAAGACCCTTGCCACAGAGAAGCAGAATAAAATTGGTAATTTCCAAAAAAATGTTACTGCCAGAAATAGAACAGCCTCTACCTAGAAGATCTGCTATTGTCCACCAAATATGGTGGTTCTGATGTTGTCATTACATTATTAAACTCTTGTCAATTTTGAAAATAAGTATTATGCTTAAAGAGAAGGATAAGGGTTCACATGTTTTCCACTTAAAATTTTGCTTTAGTTCACAGCACAGAGAATTGTAATATCCGGTGCATACTTTACTTACATGCTAAACCACAGTTTTTCAAGCTTAGAAATTTGCTGTATTACTTCTACAAAAGCTCCGTGTATACTTAGTGTAAGTGGTAAATCTAGGAACTCTTGCTGCTGTTTGACAAGCTAGGGATGTAGCACTAAGACATATAGCTTTCATTTATCTTCAAGACCATATGCTTGGTGTTATATTGACAGTTATTGACAATTTGCTTTTTGGTAACACATAAGAAATTACCACAGAGAAGGTAATGTAAATCTTTGTTCAGGTGCATTAGACTTTGTATGAAGTTACTGTGACAGAATAGTAAACGGAAATCAAGATAATTTGACTTCCTTTATATCAGGTTTATAAGTAAAGGATGATGCCTCTTAGATTTCAAATGTTGGTTTTCATCAGCCACTTTCTAGGAGTTGTTGGATCTCTTGTATTCCCTGTAGTAAGATTCTAGATCTGGACGTATAATCCCAAATGTTCAGCAATCCACTCACTACACGGGAATGAAGGAGTAAGATGTCCTCCACTTCTTGAATGTTCCTCCCAGCTTGCAGAGAAAAATATCGATGTTGACAATACAGAGAAATATTTTTTAATTTGACTAGCAGGTGTTAAAGGGTTAAAATAAGAAGATTAAGTACTTCAGAATTTTCAAAATTTATTCTATTCATACATTTGATTCAATATATACATGTGCTGATGGAAATGTCTTTAAAACAGAGCCTTAATATCTTACTCAAAATGTTAGTAGTCAAAGAAAAAAAACAAAAAGTTCTGTTTCTAGAGTCTTATGGTTACCATTCTGATATCAGAATGTCTTGAAAAACATGAATTTATAAATTTTCCTTGCAAGTAAACTGAAAAAAATACGCAACTCTAATATTAAAAAGAAAATATTCCCGATTAATGGACCTGCTATTTTATCATGTGTATATGTGCTATTCTTTTTTAAATATTAATATTATATTTATTATTTTATTATGTATTAATTTATTATTTTTATAATTTATAATTATTTATATTATTATTTATTGTTTTCTTAGAGCTCTTGAGCTCTAAGAAAAATGTCCTTAAAGAACTGTTAGCTCTGTTCAGCTACTTTATCCCTCAAGGCAGTTTCCCAGAGGGTTTAATACACCAATTCCTTAAACAACTGAAAGTTTGCTCTCCTAGAATTCAGGGTCTTGACTTTATTCTTCACCTGGCCTATACCACTCAAGATTGTGAGTTGCACCAGGGCATCATGACTGCAGCCCAGGCGGTCACCAATCTTGACCTCTCCAATTAGTCCATCTGTGTTGGTGAGAAACAAGCCAGAAATCCTTCTCTTCTGGTGAGGCTTTCTATCACCTGGATTAAGAAATTATACTCGTAATCCAAGGGTCTGCTGGGCTGCTTACAGCTTGCTGTGCCGCTTTTCCTGCAGATGTCAGGGTGACTGAATTTATCCAGCAGGATCAGAGCCTGTGAGCACGGTGCTTCTTGTAGCTGAAGTAAGAAAGCTTTGTCTATGAGGTCCCCTTGGTTGGGTGGCCTGAAGTAAACACCAACCACGAGGCTTCCTTTGTTGGCTAGGCCCCTAATTTTCACCCATAAACTCTCAACCTGTTCATCACTGTTTTTCAAAAACCGCTCTGTGCAGTCTGTGCATTTTTTTACAGAGGGCAACCCCACCACCCATCGTTCCTTACCCGTCCCTTCTCAAGAGTTTATAGCTGTCAATTGCAACGCTTCAGTCATGCAATTCATCCCACTATGTTTCAGTGATAGCAACTGGATCATAGCTTTCTAGCTGCACAGTGGCTTCCAGCTCCTCCTGTTTGTTACCCATGCTGCGTGCATTAGTATAGAGGTACTTCAGCTGGGCTATTGACTGTGTCACCTTTTCAGAGGAACATGCCCTAATTCTTTTGAGGCATTTCATAATTGGTTTTCCCTCTTGATTCCTAATACAACAGCAGCCCCTGGCTCTTCTCTGTTATTCAAAACTCCATCCTCTCCCCCTGCTAAATTTAGTTTTAAGCTCTTCTTATAAGTCTGTCCAGCTTGTACCTAATCCCCATTTTAAATTTACCTTTTAAGTCCTTTCTTCCAAAGGAAGCACTTTTCATTTTTCTCCGCAAGCAAACTAAATAAACAAATAGTAATATTTATTTCTTTCATAAAATACCTTACAGGTTAGAGAAATTAAAAACAGAGGAGGTCTGCTAAATCTTTTGCCATCTTAAAGCTCCCTCTTCTTAGCACTGTACTTCAAATACCAGTCCACAGACCACTCTAGGTAAAACAAGGCAGGACAAAAAGCCTCAGTATCTCCCATTGAAGTAATTGTACTTCACACCTATGACAAAGACTGAAAAAAATCGAGAGTGAGATTCTTCAACCTTATGTTCAGGATATTCACTCGGACAAAGAAGTCTGTCTTCCTGGACTACTCTTAAACAAACAAGTTTGTTTTACCATTTGTTTGTTTGTTTGTTTGTTTATTTCTTATTCTTGACAGATATTGAATGAAATACACATACTCAGTCCAAAGGTTTCCTTCCCCTACACTGAGTTCCTTGAGGACTAGGCAAGTAAGATAAGACAAGTGGAACATGAAAGGAAAACCTTTTCCATTAATATCTCATCCTATCTGATGCTTGGCATACAAGGCATACGCACATACAGATTTGTATTCCCTAAGGCAGAGCTGCAACTCATTTCTATGCTAGTTTAAATGAATCTGATTTTATTTGTAACAGATTGAAGTACTGACATGGTCAATCACCAGTCTCAGCTGAAAGCTATGACTAACAGCTGGAAGTGCAGAAGAGCAACTTCCTGAGCTGACTCCTAGCTAGCATTTCGCAGAGCAGAGTTCTAAAGTACACCCTTTACAGTCACAAATCACAAATAGTACCGTCAGTCTCACGGTCTGTTTGTGCATGGGACCTCCTTAACTCTATCTCTTGATTTTTCCCATGTTGGCCGGTGTGTTCTGTGTATGCTCAGGGAGTTAGACCTCACGTGTGGCATCAATATTGGACTAAGGTGACTACAAGTAGGCTCTACTTCCTCTTGAGTAAATCACATTATCTACATAATGTTTAATTCCTTTTTAAGAAGAATTACCTAAACAATGTGTATGTATTTTTGAAATATACCAGATTAGATTGGCTAGTGACAAAAATTTAATATTGGCTCACAACAATTTGATACTGACATTTTTCTTCAACATGCTTTATGTAAATTTGTACATATCTGGAGACCTACTAAATATGTTTTGCATTTTTGCATTTTGGAAAGACTTCTACCTTCTGTTTTTAACATTCTTGTTTTTTTTTTTCTAAGAAAAAGAAGCTCACACATTTAAAAAGCTTCCTTCAATGAGCAGATAAGGGGAAGTAATCGTGCTGTAAGTGGAAGCAAACCTTTGCTTCCTAGAGGCATAGCACTGGATGGGATTTGTTTCATCAATAGTTATTTTATAAACAGAGTAGAACAGAGTGTAAGTTCAAATCTGTTCCTCATCATGATTTCTAATGTATAAGTGTCTAATTAATCAAATGCTAAAAAAATAGTCCTTTCTGTTCATGATCATAAAATGGACTCGACTAGTTCTAACATTTTGATCTCCGCTTTTTTTTCTAACGCAGTTTTTCTGTTGACACCATTACTTTCTCAAATGTGACTTGCTAAAATATTATTGATGTTGTAGGTCTGCAAAATGTATCAGATAAAAGCTGCTGTTTGACATTCACCTCTGATGCAATTATTTTCCAATGAACACACCAAGCCAGAACTACAGGCATCCTTCACCCGTTAGATCAATCTGTGTCAATCCACATATTTCTTATTAAGTTTTTCATCTCTGTTTATCTATTTAAGGTTATATTCATTGTACCATTTTAGACATACAGGCTGAAGTCTTCAAATGTAATTCATGGAAGTTCTACTACAGTTGTTTCTCTTGGAAATTTGCTTTTCAGTTATCTTTTAGTGCTTCACAGGAGATGGAGGTTGTTTAAGCTTGTATCTTTTTGAATTGCAAGACACTAAACCTTTCTCACTTTCATCTGTGTGACTCTAATTGAAATAAGTCTTTATATATATATGTTTTCTCACAGCTGCTATCTACACTGGCTTTTCTTTTATTTGATATGATTTATTCCTCCCAGTCCTTGAGGCTTCTAACAATGTTTGAGTCATGCTTCAGACTGTCAAAAGTGGTGGTACACTATCTATTAATTACTGTCTCTGCTGCCATTCACTTCAGGGCCCAAAGGAATTTTCAGAATAAATTCAGCTTCTGTATAATATCCCAAAATATCCCAAAATTATATCCAGATCTGGTCAATAGACAGAGATTTTGTGGAAGAAGTTTTCTTTTCTTTTTTTTTTTTTTTTAATTTAAAGTGAAATTGAAAATATTTTTTTTCTAGAAAAATATTTGCTAGATTATATGATTAAAAAAATCTTGTCTCCACACTCACAAAGGAACACAGAGAGACCATGGAAGATGAGAAGCCCTAAAAATATTCTGCCCGGCTGTTTCCAAGCCCATCACAGGGGCCATCAGCCCATAAAAGGCCCATCTTCACAAGCTCAGAGGAACGCAATGGCAAATGGGAACCCAAACTGAGGACTCAAAGGAAGGGACACCATGTCCAGGCCCCTCCCAGGGCTGTCCCAGGAGGGCCTCTGCCCCAATGTCCGAGCTTGAAGCCCGTCAGGAAGAGTCAAGAGGAGAGGTTCTCCAGAACACCTTTTGAACTAATGGGGGTTGCTGCCTAGGGGTGTGGGACCCATTATAAGATGCAGGGAAGTGAATTTTGGGATTGTACAGAACTCATTATGGGATGTTTAGGAGAGGAACAAAAGGCAGGAAAAAGGAGGGGTTTAGATGATTTGCAGGAGGAACAATTGTGTGAAATAGAAGGATAAGGGAATAAAGGTTCATGTGCAAGCAGGAGCTAGTCAGTGTGTTTGTCTGGTTATGCCTTGTGCCTGATCAGCACAATCTGTCCCGTCTTGGTGTTAAATTCCTTTCTAACTCTTGACCAGGTCACCTGGGATATGGAGAAGGCTGAGGTACTCAATGACTTTTTTGCCTCAGTCTTCACCATCAAGTACTCTAGCCACACTGCCCAAGTCACAAAAGGCAAAGGCAGGGACTGGAAGAATGAAGAACCACCCACTGTAGGAAAAGATCAGGTTTGGCACCATCTAAGGAACCTGAAAGTGCATAAGAAGTCCCTGGGACTGATGAGATACATCCACGAGTCCCAAGAGAACGGGCAGATGTAGTTGTTAAGCCACTATCCATCATGTTTGAGAAGTCATGGCAGGCTGGTGAAGTTCCTACTGACTGGAAAAGGGGAAACATAACCCCTGTTTTTAAAAAAGCAAAAAAGCAAGACCCGAGGAACTACAGGCTGGTCAGTCTCACCTGTGTGCCTGGCAAGATCATGAAGCAGATCCTCCTGGAAACCATGATAAGGCACATGGAAAATAAGGAGGTGATTGGTGACAGCCAACACAGCTTCACTAAAGGTAAATTGTGCCTGCCAAATTTGGTGACCTTCTACGATGGCGTTACAATGTTGGTGGATAAGGAAAGAGCAACTGACATCATCTACCTGGACTTGTGCAAAGCATTTGACACTGTCCCTCATGACATCCTTATCTCTAAACTGGAGAGACATGGATTTGATGGATGGACCACTCAGTGGATAAGGAACTGGCTGGATGGCCACACTCAAAGAGTTGTAGTCAACAGCTCGATGTCCAAGTGGCAATCAGTGATCAGTGCCGTTCCTCAGGGGTTGGTACTGGGACTTGTGCTATTTAACATCTTTCTTAGGGACATGGACAGCGGGATTGAGTGCACCCTCAGCAAGTTTGCCGATGACACCAAGCTGTGTGGCACAGTCAATATGCTGGAGGGAAGGGACGCCATCCAGAGGTACCTGGAGATGCTTGAGAGGTGGGCCCATGCAAATCTCATGAAGTCCAAGTGGAAGGTTCTGCATGTGGGATCCCATGCACAAATACAGGCTGGGTGGAGAATAGATTGAGAGCAGCCCTGAGGAGAGGGACTTGGGGGTGTTGGTTGATGACAAGCTCAACATGACCCAGCAATGTGCACTTGCAGCCCAGAAAGCCAACCGTATCCTGGGCTTCATCAAAAGAAGTGTGGCCAACAGGTCAAGGGACGTGATTCTTCCCCTCTACTCCGCTCTGGTGAGACCCCACCTGGAGTACTATATCTGCCTCTTGGGCTCCCAGCATAAGAAGGACATGGACCTGTTGGAGCAAGTCCAAGAGAGGGCCACAAAGATGATAACAGGGCTGGAGTACCTCTCCTATGAAGACAGTCTGAGAGAGTTGGGGTTGTTCAGCCTGAAGAAGAGAAGGCTCTGGGGAGACCTTATCTCAACTTTCCAGTACTTAAAGGGTACCTACAGGAAAGACAGAGAGGGATTCTTTATCAAGCAGTGTAGTGATAGGACAAGGGTTAACGGTTTTAAACTGAAAGAGGGTAGATTTAGACTAGACATCAGGAAGAAATTCTTGACTGTGAGGGTGGTGAGATACTGGAAGAGGTTGCCCAGAGAAGTTGTGGATTCCTCATTTGTGGAGGTGTTCAAGGCCAGGTTGGACGGGGCTTTGAGTAACCTGGTTTAGTGGAAGGTATGGGAGGGGGATTGGAACTACATGGTCTTTAGTGTTCCTTCCAACCCAAAGCATTCTATGATTCTTCCCTGGGTGAGGGCTCTCCGACCTGTGTGTATAGGGGGCTGAGTCAGACCATGGGCTGGAGGTGATTTAACCTTTTTGAACTCCATCTTCAGTTATTTTCTGGTATCCAATATTTTCCATTATTCACACATCCATGTGCATGTTTTGTGTAGGGAGTGTGTTGCCAGCAATTGGAGCGCGTGCAGTTATGCAAGTGTGTGATCACGAATGAAGATCAAGCCCAACCAGCCAGCGAGCAGGTGAAGTGACCTGGGAGCGTGTATGTCCCTAAGGGCCAGCTCTGGGTGTCACAGCACCTGTGCATCTCCAAAGGTGAGAGCACAGGGGGACTGGTTATGGGATTCGGGGTGTCCTGGCCACATCGGGGCAGTGAGGGGAGAAGCGGTGCATGTGAGTGACAGGATTTGTATTCATCTGGGGTAGGGTTGTGGCTTTGGAGGCTCCTATGTTCAGGTGGCAGCAACTGGGCAGACTCAGTGTCTGAGCCCAGCTGCTGGAGGGGTCCATCTTGTATGTGTGTACATACTACATACGTACATAGATATAAATGTATGTTCTCACCAGTAGACCACCACCCTGCTCAGCCAAAAGGGAGCAGGATGAGGCCTGTCTGTGCTGTGTTCATGTGAGTGCTCTGAATGACTGTCTGTGATCTAAGGATGTTGCCCATGTATGTATGTATGTGTGTGTATATATATATATATACACATATGGGACGTGTGCGTACTTTCTCTGCTTGCGCTTACTAGGAATTTTCAGCCTCACTACAGGTTGGACCTGTGGGTATGGAGCTGCAGCAGCCTCATCTCTCTCGGGTTGTTGGATCCTGAATAATATATATTCCTTTAACAATATTAAGCATTCAAATTTGGATTTCAAAGTATTATTTTAACTTTTTGTCATTTTTAATACAGTATTTTATTTTTTTTGTATTTCATCATCTGTAAGAAATTTTTCAGCTGTCCAACTACTGACATTTTATTTTATTATCTTATTCTAGACTTTAAGGATTGCTGTAATTTAAATATTTCATCTTCCACTTTGATAGAATCACTGACTGCTGGCTATTCAAAATGTTTTAACAGATAAAATAAAAGAAATACAATGTGAAAGCACTTTATTATATTTTGACAGTAACAAATAGCAGAAGTGCAGAATGTAATAGCAATATTGCAGTTTTGTGAAATAATGAGTAATATGTTAAAATAAAAATAATTCCAAAATAAATTTTAAAAATTAAAATGTAGAAAACAAAACAAAAATATCACTTAACTGTTTTTCATAAAACAGTATTAATTGCATTTATCCTCTTAACTTCATTTCATTCCTTGCCACTGTTTCAATATGTAAGGCTCATGTTACTACTGGTTTCTAATATTTTTAAACACATTTTAAAGTAAACAAATATATTCAGAAAATTAATCTCAATTCAGTTTTTCAGGTTTAATCCTGAATTTGTATGAAAACTCTTATCATTCACAAATAGTCAATAAATCTATGTTACATAATACGAAAAGGAGGAACTTGAGCTGAATCCTTTTCAGTTTTATGCTAGAAGAGAGGACAAGAGGGGCTGAATTTCTTCAAGAAAATACTATGCTAAAATAGTAATGGAAGAACATATAGACAGTTAAAAAAAAAAAAAACAAAAAAAACAAAACAACCCAAAACTGTTCTAAGACAAGTGTCTAAAGTCAAGAAACGTAGAAAAAATTTATGCAGAATCTACACCCTGTGCCTGCAGAGATTATCAGAACATGATTTCAAACTGTTCCTCAAAGCATGTAGGGAAAAGTGTCGTGGTTTAGGCTGGACTGGCCACAGAAAAAAAAAAAAAAAGGACTAAACTGCATGCTGAAATATCGGAAATGCCTCTCTGTTTGCAGACATGTTTTGCAATCTTACCAATGTTAACTGACTTATTAAGTTATATTTGCAAAATATATTTCTATTAGTTTGGACAACTTGTAAAACATTTCCTTTACAGTTCTGGTAAGTAGTTTTATTAGAGATGTAACACAGAATAATACTGTACATTTTTGAAAAAGAGTAAGTGCACGTTGTTTTTGCTTGGTACAGTAGTTCTTCATTCACTTTGTTTTTGTTTTCACAGCTCTTTTCAAAGTTCTTTGAAGTGTCAGCGTTATTTTAATAAAATTTGATAGCAACATTGATGTTGCATTTTTCAATAAAAGACAGTCTTAACGTGTCTTGAAAAGCATTTGAGAATTGTAATTTAGCAACTAATTTACCTGTAATAATTTTCTACTTCCATGTTCACATAAGCACTTTGTAGAACCATCCTTTAAGACTTAAACATATTACTATCTTATCCTATATGGGGAGAGAATTCTAAAAGAAAAGAGCAAAACTGAACAATCTGTGTGTTCTTAAATCTGCTGTGAAATGTTCAGGATTCGCAAAGATGTAGTTAAAAAACAAGACCTTGTCCATTATATATCTAGATTTTTATACTTAAAATTTAATCCTAAAAATATGAGGATTTCAGAATTTTTTTAAAAAATCAAAATTTGGTTTTAATTATGTCTTTGAATTTTTTGAAATGTCATTAGTAAATTTTCACTATGCTCAAACATGAGTAGAAATTTGAGACACAAAGTTAAACTTTTAAAAATCTCATACTGGAAAGCAACTTTTTTTCCAAACAGCTAAACATTATATTAAATAATAAACTTATTTTGAAATTATCTTGTGAAAGTCAACTGCTGCTGAATAATGTTTCTAAAACACAGAAGGTCTTAAAATTTTTCAACAATGTATTAAAGACTACATTACATTATTATAAGAAATTAGCATGATTTATATTAAAATTATTTCCATTTATTTTTGTATGGAAACACTATCATTCATTTATTACATAAATTAAACAACAAAACGTTAACACAGCTATGTGGCTTCCTGTTCCTAAGAAAATATTTTCTATGGGTAATTTATTTGCAATTAAAATGATTCACATAAATGTCTATCTACATGTGTATTATATTCCTGAAAGCAAGGAAAAAAAGCAGTTTTTCAATGGCAATACCTAGAATACTGGAAAAAGAGAATTACTAAATAATTACTATCGTGTCATAACCTTGAGCAATTAGCAGCTTAAAGGACAGCAACAGTACTCATGAAAGTTCCATTTCTTGAGCTAGAGTCATTTAGAACATGTATTCCATTAAAAATAAATGTGTTTTACTTTCAGGTGTCATCCTTCAGGAAAGAGAGAGCAATACCATGAATATTTATTTATTGCTGAATTCCAAAGATCCTAAGGGAGAGTACTTTCATGCATACATATTTATTAATGAATTCAAATTATTACTAAGGGATACAAGTAGGAAGAAACCCCAGTTATTATTTTTTATAAAAAGAAATTAAATACTAAGTGTAGAATTCAACTCCAAATTTTTCCGATGAAAAAGTCTGAATGTAAACTAGAGGTGAAATCCAGGTGCTTAAATCTTGGTGTCTTAGTACCATTCCAAATGCATTGGTGTTTCATGTTTGACCTCCACCTACTGCTACAGAAGGGCATGATTTTTTCATAGGTGCTTTATTTGCCAGCCCAGACAGAGATCCCCTATACCCTAGAGTATCTTAAGTGGCAGAAGACCATAGAAGTTAAGGCAAGTAATTCAGCTGAATATGAAATGAAGAGCTAGTCTTGTAACTACATTGACGGTTATAGGAGATTAGGCACTTTCTTCACAAATAAGAACACCATGTAAAGTAAAAGGGCAAATCTAAAATAGTCTGAGTGAGTTTAAATTAACGTTAACATGACAGTGACTCAGGTGTACAGTATTAGATGGAGGAGCGAACGGTAAGGGTAAAAGAAAGTGTGACAACTTGTGGACTGAGGTGAAGACAGTTTAATAGGGAAAGCGAAAGCTGTGTGCGCAAGCAAAACAAAATAAGGAATTCATTCGCTACTTCCCACCAGCAGCCATCCCCAGGAAAGCAGGGGTCCATCACGCCTCACCATTGCTTGGGAAGACAAAAGCCATAACTCAAGATGTGCCCTCTTCCTACTTCTTCCCCCAGCTTTTATTACTGAGCATGATGTCATATGATATGGGACATCCTTTTGGTCCATTGGAGTCAGCTGTTCCAGCTGCATCCCCTCACAGCTTCTCGTGCACCCCCAGTTCACCCGCTGGTGGGGCTGCGTGGGAAACAAAGAAAGCCTTGATGTTGTGTAAGCACTGCTCAGCAATAAATAAAACATCAGCGTGTTGCCAACACTGTTCAAGTCACAAATCCAAACTATAGCAGCATATGAGCTACTAAGAAGAAAAGTAACTCTATCCCAGCCAAAACTAGTACATGTTGGGTTTTTTCCCCCCTCACAGTTCAAAAGGAAACAGAATGTACGGATACAGAAAAAATCACTTTACAAGGATGTGTATCATTATAATTCAAAACCCTTAATATTTCCCCTTGTAGCACAGGCTAACATACTTTATTTTATCAGAAGCAAGGTATTACCTCAAAAAATAAACAACCTCCTTCCTCCAGCTACTATATAACATGTAGTATTATTGAGGAAAAAAAGAAAAATATTTTCTTCCTTTTCCTCTTAGTTGTTTTATTGTTGTACCTCTTTTCAGGGAAGAAACTTTCATGAGATCAAATATGATAGGTACTGTTCTGGTTTGAAAACATCTCGCACTGGAAAAAAAAAGCTGTGTAAATGCAAATGTGAATCAAGTCCTGTCACGCAGAAATGATTTAGTTATATGGACAATATCAATGATTTCTCTGTAGAAGATGACTTCTTCAAGAAAAAGCTTGTGTAATGAAGGATAGAAAAATCTATTGGAAACATTTATTTCTTAACTTTTTTCCTGAGGGGATTTTGTTGTTTTTTACATAAAAGTAACAACAGCCTCAGTTACTGAAAAACTGCATCAATCCTCATAAGATACACGTTTTAAGCTGTCTTAAATAATGAAAATAGTAAGAATCAATATTATTTGATGTAAGATCTTGAATTTAAAAACAGTTATCCAAATAATTGCATTTTTCAAGGTTAAATTGGTTATTTTAGTTTATTTTACTTTTCGTTTATGTTAAAAAAAATTAAGAATGTTAAAATATTCCTCATCTTTTTAAAAAGCTTTTGAATTATGTAGAAAAAACTGGAAAACATTAATTTGACCAAGTATATATGTTATAGTTGACTAAATCATCCTAGGTTACTTCTTGTTGCCAATAGAGAGAAATAGAAACTACTGGCATGAGTTTCATCTCACTCTAAGACAGTGTGGTGGATTGACCATGACCTCAGCCAGACAGGGGAAGAAAAGATGAAAAACTGTATTGAGACGAAGGGAGTTTAATGGAGAAAAAGAAAGGCTGCATGCAGAAGCAAAAAAAAAAAAAAGATTTGTTCCCTACTTCACATTGGCAGGTGATGTCCAGCCACTTCCTGGGAAGCAGGGCCTGGATACACTTAGTGGTTGTTTTGGAAGACAAATGCCTTAATAACAAATGTCCCCCCTCCCCTCCTCCTTTCCCCCAGATTTTATTGCTGAACACAACATCATATGGTATGGAATATCCTTTTGGTCGGTCCCGGCTGTGTCTCCTCCTGACCTCTTGCCCATCTCCAGCCTACTGGCTTTTGGGGGAAGGCAGGGGGAGGTTGGAGACACAGCCTTGATGCTGTGGGAGCACTGCTCAGCAGTAGCCAAAGGACTGGTGTGCTGTCAACACCATTCTAGCTACAAATACAAAGCACAGCACTATGAGGGCTGCTACGAAGAAAGTCAACCAAATCTATGATCCTGTTTGTGTGCAGCTCTTTTCACTATTTGGGTATCATATGAAGCATAAACACAACCTTGCTTCCTTCTGTTGCTGTGTAAACCTAGTTAAGTTCCCTCTAAAATAACATTTTAAAAAGTATAGAACTACTTTTAGGTTTGTAACCCAAAACGGGAAGAAACACTTCTTTGCAGTTCTGGATTAAAGAACTTGAGAAGAGTAATTTGCATCTTGTACTTTCCTTAACACTTTCTAATTAATGTCTTCATGCAGCCATACACTAAATTTACTGACTGACCCCTCAGGTGTTCAGCATGTTGACTGCTCTGAACTGCCACTTGGGATGCCAAAATCCTGCAATGTCATTTTACATTGTTAACCCAAGTCTTTCTGTCTGTATTTTCAGCTCCACATTGGAAGTATCTTAATTACACTAAATTCCCTAATTTTTGCTTGACTAAATGTATTCAGCCCCTATCATCTCAGAATATACAATATTTTCTGTTAAGATGTGCCCCATGGTGTTCCACATCAATTGTATTTGGACATAAGTCTATCAGGAAATATACCAGGACCAGAAACTGGTCCTGTTTATGTATTCTGTATAGTGATTTGCATTTTCCTTGATAAAATTTCAAATGGAAATATATTCTAACATATATTTGTTTCTGCTTTTTTTAAATAAAACTGTGAACTTTAAAGTTTATTGATTATTTTTTTCCTCCTATAGAGACCTTAGGTTAATTTTGAATCTACTAACGTATGTTTTGTTGAAGCTTTCCTGATGACTGTTTATGACTAATGTGTTGCTGCACACTGAAATAAAAAAGGCTTAAAAATCTAAATTAATAATCAAAATAAAAGAAGCCATCTCCCATACTAGTACAGTATTTTCTACAAGAATAATTGGAATAACATGAAAGATAATAGACTATTATTAGGGCATCCTTTATTGCACTGAGGAGAAGCAATAAAATGGCTTCATTTAGGCTTCTATAATCTCTGTGCATCTGTCCACATTATCAAGGGAAAAGGAGAGAGAAGATCAGAATAAAATAGAAGAATAGTAGATAATATGATACCTTTACTCTTGTACATTTTCATCTCTAGGGACAAATGTAATGACTGTGTGTTTAAATACCATCATTCAAAAATCACATTTAGGCATTTTCATGCCTGGAAGGTTAAACCATATTTTCACTTCTGACCATTTCTGTGCTATCTAGCTAATATCTGGTAATATGTCAGGTGATAATGAGAGGGGAAACAATAGCTGAGAAATATTCAGGAGTTTCATTTTACCAAAGATGCCCTGGAGAATGAAAGGATACAAAGAATGTATTTGTTTTGAATTCCTGGCAATGCAAAAACATGTTATGCTATCTTTAGGAGCAATGTTTCAAGGCAAAGAGAAATCTCATCTGCTTTAAATGTGTTCTTAAAAATGTCTGGTGCAAAGCCAACAAGCTTAAAATCTTTTGAAAGATAATACCCCATTCTAATGGAGCTCGTTAAAAGAAAACTAAAGGGAATGTTTGTTGTGCCTTGAGCCATTGCCACCTGAGTGTACGTTGTCAGGTTTTAACTTCCCTAAAGAGTTAGTTTGGGTATAGAAGGCACAGAGTGAGCTCTAGTTAAAAGTAAAACACTAGAGCAAGCCATCAAGTTGTACTACATTGTTATTTACAGCTTTCCTAATTAAATACTTCAGTATAAATGCATGTTTCATAACATATCAAACAACACCCAATAGATTGCATATAGCCTTTTTGTGTTTTTTTCTCATTTAATTTTTGTGTTGATAAGTAAAACGCTTACATTTTTTGTGCTGTCTTTTCTCCCCCTCCCCTTATTGGAATATGAATGAAAATATGACTAGACCGGACTTGAGAATGCCTGACATACCAAAAGATGGAAAAATACAAGCAAATACAAGGAAACAGCAAAACTAGTTAGGAAAAAAAAATCATGAAAACATTCCTTTGCTATCTTACGGTCTGATTGAAAGTCCACAAAACGTTTTCATTGGGTACGGCAAGTTTTAGTTCAGGCCATAATTTTCATCACACTACTTAATCCAAAAAGAATCAAAGTTGGATTCAAAGGGAATTCAAGCTGAACTTTGAGTTTGTATCTCAGCTCTGTGATTTGAGCTGTATTTCAATATCTGCATAGTTATTCTACTGGTTTGACTTTGTGGTGGAAATAACTTGCCATATCACTGAGAGAGAGAGAGACAAAGGGAGAGAGAAATATAAGAAACAGAAATTTCTGCTTTTAATAGGGAGTAGGCAGACATCTTACAGAAAAGGAGGACATTTACATATTCTTTATATTAGATCACTTTGAAATTCTATGAATAGATGCTGAATCTATAAAAACTATTAAATTTTTTTGCGTTCTGTGAAATAGCATTCTCTCTACAAGCGAAAGAATTGCTGTTTCGAAAGAAGCACTACCATGAGATTAGGACCAGGCTTTACATTTCCACACACTTTAAAACAGTACTGGTAACCTTTCACCCTCTAACAAATGTTAAGTAGTTCAGCCCTTCTCTTTGTGCTCTGGTATGTCATGGGTATCAACTATCTACCCTAATGAGTTTGGACTAGGCAACCTGCTATTTTTCTCTTAGATATAACATTTGTCACCTTTAATTTAGTAATGAAGAAAATGTTAATAAGAAAAAAGCAACACAGTACTGCATTTCATAAATGATAAATTGTATATAATCTTTTTACTGTATGAATTCAAATCTATAGTAATTATAATCATGTATAAGTGGAGGAAGAAATAACACTGTCACAATGTACTGTATTATTTAGTCCAAGAACACTGGGTGGTATTCACCACAACACATATTAGTGACCATAACATTATATTCCTGCACTTTAAAATTCAATTTCTATGAATTTCTAGCAGGGAAGACCTTATGAAAAATGCTCATGTTGCTATGACATCTTTCTTAAAATACATATTTTAATACATATTTTAAGAATAGAAAGAAAATAAATTTTCTTCTCATTTTGTCTGATAGTCTTGATATGAATATTATTTACCTTTTAATAATGAAATTTGTTTCAATATCTTTTGGCATCCTACCATTGGATGCCTACCTACTGGGTATTCAGTATTTTTCTGCTACAATTATTACTTCTTTGGCATAATAAGGACAGTGAGGCACAAATCACTTAGTCCAGTCTGATTTGGAAGAAGGGATTCCAGATTTCCTACAGTCCAGATGGGACTGGCAAGAGTTATGCAACTTAAGTGATGAGGGAATAATAGATATGAAGTTCAAGTTTTCCATTTACTTATAATTGTGGAGTAGCTGCGTATCAGGATTGTGCCCCTGTGCACACGCAGTTCTTTTGTCTTTAGTTTCCAGGGTGGTCCAGGACCTCTTTGGACAGCCATCTGTTACCAGATCGGGTTGAAAGAAGGGACTATCTTGAAACTGTGTGACTGACTGGACTTTCACAAATAAGTATGTGATGGATCTGGAAATCCTGCCCACACCCCCTCCCCCCATCTCCAACAGCCAATGTGTCTAGTCCAATTTGCGTGCTTAAATTCATTCATTATCTTCCTGTGTAGAGTGTCTCAAAGACTCCCTTAGGTTGTTCCTGATGCCGAGCGATCAGGTTGGACATATATAAGACATTTTTTAATAGAAACTGTTTCTGCATAAATGTTCAGTAGGACAGTCTTTTTGTACGTAGTTATTATGTTTAAGACAGGTTTTATAGATAGCTAGTATGTACTGATATCAATGCATTGCATGTGTGTGGGTGGTCACACAGGTCCATAGGCCAGCTGGATTACAAGAACTCAGAGGGAAAGCAGTAAAGGAATCCCTCTGGATCCAGCTGAAGTGACCACTGCAAGGACCCTTGCAAATTCTTTTGCTAACAGACAGCAACTGACTGTCCTGCTAGGGAGATTTGATTCCTCACGTGAGCATTACTCTCTTCCAGGATCCAAAAAAATTAGGACTGGTTCAACAAGCACGCAGCTGTGAATTGTCTGTTTGACAGGACCATTAGCCACCAGCCCATTGGCTATCCCAGAATTTATGTCTCCAGACAGTTTTTGCTAAAAACTGTGAAAGGTTTCGGGTAAAACTCAATTTAATTCAGTTCAAACATTCCTCCACTTCTGAGGAAAAAGCATTTCCTTTAGGACTGAATATAGGTGGTCATGCTATTTTGTGTATACAGCCTCTGTTATGCTTAAATGAGCAGGTCATGTATGCTTTCTTCTGATTTCTTCCCTCCCATTGAAGCTTGTCTTCTCTATAATGAAGATAAAATCAGATTCTTCTTTTCTGTTGATAAAATACTGTAAACAGCCAGAAGAAGTAAAGCAAAGGCGTGACTGAAAGTGTAACGACAGGTCCATAGAGAACATGGTCAGAAAGTTAGAGCAAACCGTTATTCATTCCCTCGTAAGACATGAAAATATAGTCCACTGAACGTTAGTAATATTCTAATATACAAATATACAAACAAGCAGAGCACAAGCATGGTGAAAGAACTGAAACGCCATTAGACAGTTGATGGGATTTTGCCCTAGTTTACGATTTTAAGTGTGGCCTGTAAAGTCAAAAATGAGCAAATCACCTAGTCTAGTTTACATTTTCTCATTACTATATGCTGCTTTGTTAGTCCAGCAATAAGTCAAGATATTCCATCACACTTAAATAGTCTGGTTTCTGCAAAGAAGAACAATACACTATATTTTGTTTTTCAAAATGGTCTAATAGTAAATGCCATTATGACAGTGATAGTAACAAAATAATAATGAACCCAGTGCAATGTTTATGAAGAAAATTTACTGCCCGAAATGGTGAGATAAAATATCTTTTCTATACCATGTGGAAAATCACTTGTGGATAAATACTTGTGTAGATTTTTTTCTATAAAAGTATTTTTTTTCCTTTAAATTTATACTTAATTTTAACTATTCTGAAACACTTTTTTTCATTTGCTGAGCTTAATTATGTTAGCAGAACTTCTGCGCAAGTGTGTCAGAAAAATCTTAGAAATAAATTCAGGAAAGATACTTTCTTTTATTCTTTTATGTTTCTCTATTTTTGATAATTTTTTTGATCTGTACATGTTAAATAATTATTTTGATTTTATATGGGAGTTAGTTTTATGTTTATTGTTCAAAAAATGTTTTACTGTAGTTAATTTTGTTAAATTTGTTACCAAATTATTTTTTTTTAATCATGAAGCTTTCACAGGAAATATTGATGAAATATTATTCATTATTAGTAATGGTATATATGGATTTAGTCCTGAGCTAAAGATAGTTCTGGCAGGAGACATATCTATTGTAATATTAACCATTTTCTTAAATTCAATAGCTGTTTAGGTCTTACTGAATACTGCTAGTAAGTCATATAAATATTCCAAGCATATCTTATGGGGGACCAGTTTGATATTCTGTCTAAAAAAATGTCTAGTTTCAATCATAAAGCTATTTTGTTAACAAAAGAGAGGAATTCATTTTCCTATGACGATTGTCACTAAACAAAAACTAAATATGTAGAACATCTGATCAAAAATACGTACTCAAATGGAGGAAAAAAAATTCAGGAAAAACAGCCACCACTGCACCACTCATAATCTTCTAATTAAGAGTTTATACAGAAGATCAACAAGGTTAGGAAGTCATAATTCTATTTTACAACCACTACCCTGTCTGCACCTGGATATCCAGTCTAAGATGTGTGTTTGAGTACATTTGTTTAATGTAGAAATGTTGAGCTACTTACCTCTTGAGGTATGTAGGGATAACATTTTTGTTTTCTAGGATGAAAAAACATGGCTATGGATCTGAGAAAAAAACCTACTTTTGATGGTTGTAACATCAAGATTTTATCATGGAGATGTATGATGTTGCATTTACAAAATAAAGTAAAAGTTGAAGATGTTCTTAATGGTTAAGGGATCAAGAGGAAACCTTTTAAGAGATAAACAGTAAAAAAAATAAAATAGAAATCTCTTTTCTCTTTTCTTGATCTGTGAATATTACAAGGTGTCCAAGGCACAGGCCAAGAGTTCAATTTGTATTCCAGACTTGTAGTTTTCTGTTCAAAGAGAGAACTCTGAGTCCTTAATTGGAACGGCAGTTAAATTGGTGTTCATTGATGAAATAAATCAGAGAAAATGTATAAGGGGACAAGATGTCCTTTTATACACTGAAGTCCACCCAGCTCATATCCTATTTCAGATAGTGACTGACTGCAAGCACCTCAAGGTGCCTTGCCTTGCCTTCCTTTCCTGTCCTGCCTTGCCTCACCCTGCCTCACCTTAGCTCGCTTGAAAATATGGAGGAGATATGCTGAAAATGGTACTAAAATACACATGTTATGGCAATTACAGAATCCAAATAAATAAATATAGAAGCCTGAGGTCACCATTTTCAGAAAGGTAGAATAGGTGCTGCAGGGAATGCCTAGAATGACAGAAGGATAAGAGACACAGTAATAAATACAGAAAAAATGGTGTAAGTAATGGTGGAAAAGCAGAACAGGAGGGGACATGTGGAAGGTGAATAGCAAGGAAGAGTATAGCCTATATCTGTGTTATCAAATATCAGAGTAAAGAGGAAAAGGGTTGCATGTGGAAGCAATAGGAGCAGAAAGGTAAGAAAGGAAAGGTAACCTGTAAGGACAAATTAAGTGAGTGGAAAGAAAAGAGAGAATAAAACAGAAGAGTAAAAATAGAAAGCAGATAGAGTATGGGGACATTAAACTGTTGTAAAAGTTTTCTCTCTGTAAACGTATACAAATGTATATACAAACAGAGCCTGGAAGAGTTCTACAATGGAACTTCTTAATGTTTTCTGTCTTAAGCACAGTTTGTTTTCATCATCACTCTGATGAGGTAGTACACTAATACGTCACCACAGTGACAGTACTGTGACGATATGCTACACTAATACATCATCAGAATAACTGTGATAAGAGCTGTCACTCTGGTGATACATTAATCTGGTCCATCATAAAAGAAAATGTATTCTAAACAGATGTAGTATAGAAATCACCAAATTTTTGTTGCAATTGCTTATCTATTCATTCACTTTCGTAGAAGACAATATCAAAAGCAGAATGCTTTTTAAATTACATCAAGTAAAAACAATAAAATAATGTTAAATAAAGGAAGGAATATTTGGTTAGATAAAATAAATGAGGAAGTGGGAGGTCAACCACTAACTATAAAAGTTCAAAATAGCACATGGTACCACATGTTATTAAAATGAATCTAAAACTATGACTAATTTATTCAAGTGCTTTCAAGTGTTTCTCCATAAGTAATTCTTTGCTTTCCAGACTCACATTTGTAATAATTTATTTCTACATGTATTAATATACATTAAAAAATACAATAATCCAAAGCACGTGTAATTGTCAATGTATTAAAATAAGGAAGGTCTCCTAGGTAAAGCATATATCTTCATATGTATCTGGAAAGTCTGTACTATTACAGTGATATATATTATTATCAACACCAGTGTTTCTAAAAGAGTAAATAATCTAAAGTATGCCTGAATTTGACTTTATGAGGTTAAAGTGAAAATATTCATCAATACTTCTGACACTAAGTTGCCTTGTCACAGTATCATTAGACCCTATGTGGAGCGGTAGGAGTGGATGATAATCTGTAGGTTTCACCATGTTCGGCAGCTTCTCAGTAGTGTTGTGAATGCAAGATCTTGGTATGCAGAAAATTTGTCTAGAGAAATTGTCTGGACAGCAAATGGGTGCTTTGGTGCCTCTCAATAAAGAATCTCCAGTTACCAATACTTTACACCCTTTTCTGGTGGCACTTGTTCAAATGTGGGTGGGTGTTTGGATCAACTTTACATGGTCAGCTTCTGCTGGATCCAGTCCGTTACTCACATGCTGTTCATTCTTGACCCCCAGAGCATCACATCTGTTATGCAGGGACACTTTAGAGGAAAGGGGAAGGGTCTTCCTTCTTCCCTGAGCAGGAACAAGGGTCCAGTCTCCTTCATCTCATGAGTTACTTGTGTCAGCCAGCTCAAGGTTGAATTCAGGCTTACCTTCCACTTGCACAGCCTTAAGGCTGGGCTATCACTAGGCCTGAGACAGCATGCAATACCACATATCTATCTCCTGATCATGTTCCTGGATATTGTGCTGCCTGTTGAGCTCCTTTTGTGACATAGCTACTCCTTTGAAGAGTTCTTCTAGCTGAACACACTTGCAGCTATGACATCCACTGCAGCCTTCAGGTGCTAGAGGGAATTCCAGGTGCTGGGGCTCCAAGCAACCTGAGTTTGGGTCAGCTATTTCAGTTTTTGAGAGGTCTGTTTGGATGAAGGTGTCAGCATAGGTAGGTCGTAGAGCTTCTGTTTGGGTTTCAGCCTCAACCTTGCAGTTGCAGCAGGTGGACACCATGTTCTTGCAACAGGTCATAGTCACCTTGTTGTTTTACAAAATGGGAATTGTTTTGAAAGATGTCATCCTTCTAATTCAACTTCCCTGGAGACTTCAAGTTTCCAGGTACAATTACACGGCCACCAGCTCGCTGGGGTGATTGTCAGGACTGCAACCTAAGCCTGTGCATGAGAAGAGCAGACAGCAACCTGATAGCAGGCAGAGCGCACCACCTTGCACGTGCAAACTCCCAATGCCGCTCCCTGTTTGCATACCCTGGCTGCTGACGCTCCCTAGGGAGTGGTATATGCGGCCACCCACAGTTTGAACTGGCTGTGGGGACGGTCAGCACTGCCCCACTCTTACCTACCCCTCTCACAAGACCTGTTGCCTGCCAGCTGGTCCATCCACACGCACAGCCCCTGCCTTCACCAGTTGAAGTTCTGGAGTGTTTAACCATACACTCGGTAGACATGTTAACTATGAGGCAATATTTTATATAGCGTCCTATTAAATTGCATTGGAAGAACGTTAGTTTAAGAAGATCAAAACCACATAGAAATGTAGTTTTTATTCTGCTGACTAGTATTTCAATTGTTTTTAAAACTTTCTGATAAGCTTTTATGCTGACTGGGGTATTTCATTTGGTATTTTTCTTACTCAGCATTCTCTGAGAACTTAAAGCAGGAATTGAATAATTTTAGCAAGCATCAATCTGTCACTCTGCTGGCAATTAATTAATAACGAGACAGAAAGCTTGGACCACTACATATTTAGTTTATTGATTTTTGTGCAATATTGTATGTTATAGCTCACTATACAGACTTTCAGTTGTCATACATAGAAACTGCATTAACTGCTGCCAAGTCTGCTTCTTATATTAAAGTGTCTAGAAAGTATGGAGCAAAGAAATTTAGATGAAATTTAGATGATTAGAGATCAGAGCAAAGAGGATTTGAGAAAAAAATAAAGTAAAAATATTCATTGTTCAAAGAATTCAGTATCACATATCATTTTACTTTAACACACTTTAAATATCAGCATCAACACCACTTTGTTTAATGTGAGAGCTAGAAAAGCTTTCTCTTTAATTTTACCAGTGCCCACTAATTCAAAATGAAGTCCTACAATATAAAAAAAAAGTTACTAACATTAATGGGCTCAGCAGAGTTATTAATTTTATTACAGATAATTTTCTCTGTATCTTGCCCCAGGTAGCTACTCACTTTTCCACAGCTGATATTCATCTGCCTTTCCCTTGGTCTACAAAAGCTAATGGATTTATTACCTTCCTGTTGCTGACATCCCTTTCTGCTCCCCATTTGCCAACCATCCTTTTGCCAAATTATTTAACTGTTAACATATTTAAGTTCAGCCCAAATAACCTGTATACTTAACTTGATGTTTGCAGCTTTTGAAGAAGGCCCTGTGTGTCCTTCTCCCACAAAGTGTGGGTTTCTTGCCAGCAATCTCACAATTCTTGAGTTACTGAGACCATCATAACTGTAGGGTACCAATGCATGTAAAAGAAGAAATGAAGTGAAATACTGGTAAAATCATACAGATAAAAAAAACAAAAAAAAACCCAAAAAAACCAAAAAAACACACAACCAAAAACAAACAAAAAAACCCCAAACAACAAAACAACAAAAAAGAAACAAACAAAAAATTCTTATATTTTAACAAGATTCAAATCACACCCTTGAGGCAAATCAAAACGATTAAAAGGGGAGGACAAGTTGTACTGAGTGCAGGTAGTGAGGTGTTGGCAGTGGAGAGCTATAGAGGTGGCCTCTGAGGAGAGGCCATGGGTTGTCCTGTGCTGGACACAGTCTGTTCCAGCTGGCTCCAACCAACCCACCACAGGACACAGCTGAGGCCCTCACCCAAGATGGTGGCACCTCTGGGAAAATGTGTTTGAGAAATGGCAAAATGCTGCATGACAATGTGAGGGGTGAGGAAAAAAAACTGTGAGAAAAAACTCTGTGAACACCAAAGTGAAAGAAGAAGGAGGGGGAGGAGGTACACCAGAGCAGAGATTCCCCTGCAGCCTATGGAGGACCCATGGTGGAGCAGGTATTTCCCTGCAGGCCACGGACAGGACCACAACAGAGCAGATAGCCACACTGCGGCCTATGGAAAGCCCATGCTGGAGCAGGCTCCTGGCAGGAACTATGGCCCATGGAGAGGAGCCCACGCAGAAGCAGGTTTTCTAGCAAGAGCTGTGGCCCTTGGAGGACCTACACTGGAGCAGTCTGTTCCTGAAGGACTGCAGCACATGGAGAGGATCTATGCTGGAGCAGGGGAAAAGTGTGAAGAAGAAAGAATGGCAGAGAGGAACTGTTATGAAGAGATTCTGTGTGAGTAAAAGCACATGGGGACCTGATGCCATGTATCTCATGAAGAGGTCAGACTTCCTGCACTGCCACTGGAAAGGGTAGATCTGTGGAGAGTTCAGGGAAGTAGAGCTCAAAGCTCTTCGGAGATATCCAGAGAACTGAAAGCATCTGTCCTCTCTGGAAGTTTGAAGATGGAGAAGCCTGAGGAACCTGATGAAAATAAGTATATATGATACACGTTCTTATGGAATGACTTACAGATTTATGAACTGACTAAGAAAATCTCAGATCTGGGTGAGACAGCTTAAACTGAAAGACATCGAATTTATTGTCTTCCCTTCCCAATAATTTGATGCACACGGTGTCCTTCAGTCTAATCTAGTTTCTTGTTCAGCAAGTTTAGTGCTTTCCTTGGTTGCAGCACAGTCCACACCTTTCCCTCTGGTCACTTTTGAGGCTTCACTTCAGAACCACCCCTTACCAAATACAGACCTGTGGTTCTTCAGGCATCTCCAAGAGCCAATGCACACAGCCAGCTTGCTTCCTCCTTGCTACTTCTCAATCCTGACATTCCATGGACTTCTCCCTGCTGAACAGATACAGTTGCTCAAAGGAAGAGGCGATCTCTTCCTTCTAAAAATTTTCAGCAAATGAAGTTTGCCACAAATATGACATGGCAAACATCCCCCTAAGTGGTTATTTTAAACACAACATACTTTAGGTTCATGTAAATTGTGAACAAATTAAATAGGCATATATGCCTCACAGAGTTATTGGATGGAAACAGACAAGCTTCTGACTTCGTAATGTACCTTATGTAACTGGAAAACAGTAAATTCCAGAGATGTACTTCCCTTTGTTGTTGTTGCTCATACTGATTTTGTTAGTAACCTTCACAGTGCAAGCCAGATTTCAGGACAGGCTTAAGCTGCTGTGAGAACCCAAGCTGAGAGTAGTCCTTCAATTGTACTTTACAGAGAGTCTTAAATTCCCAAATATGTCTCTGTTCTTTTTATTAATTTACTATATCCTGGCTAGGCTTTGTTAACAGAGCTGTTATTTTGTGGCCCAAAACTCCAGAGTTAATCAACACAGTTCCACCAACATCTGGAGAATTGCCATGATTTACATGAGCTGAGAATATACAGTTTGTTTGCAGAGATATGTAAGGTCAACACAAATGTTGCTGCTTAAAAAAAAAAAGTGATGAATAAAGCATGAGAGGTCTAGGCCTTCAAAGTTTCTACTGGTAGGCAGTCCTCCTAAGTACCAATGTGTCCCATATGGCAACAGAGATGACCTGTGATGCTGAGTTCCTTCCATCACAGCATCTCAACTCTCCCTCAGAGTCTCAAGACATTCTTTTGGTGGAAGACACTCATCTGTCTATCCTGTAAACTCTGCTACAGTCACAGTGTGAGGAAACAACTGAGATCTATAGTCTCATACAAAGATGAGAGAGATTTTGCACAGTATACACAGCGTCTTACCTGTCACAGCAACTTTGTGACAGCAAAAGGTTTTTATCCTTTCCTGTGAAAGAGTATAAACCACATTTTTCATTTGTAGTTCTAGTCACCAGACTGGAGAGATACACCCCAGCCCTCCATATAAAGCCTGTCCACTTGTACATCCAGGACTGCAATGGTGATGAGTCAAAAAAAGGCACCTGTCTAAACCAAGCAGCAGAATGGAAAGGAGGTTCAGATCCCTGAATAGTCTCTGGTTTTATTCAAAGTGTGGCTTTCTGCTCAAGAACAAGTAGAACTTCACTGTTCTCTACATAATCAATAAAGTAAGATCAACAAAGCTTATTTTATATGAATCCCAAAAGATTCTTTATCATAAATAGTGAAAGTTTAAAGTGATTATTTTTAATGACAAAGCATAATCCTGTTTTAACACATGTCGGATTAAACAGAAGTTTGTAAATTACTGTCAATGTTAAAGTGAGTGCTATTTGTGAATTGAGGAATTTCTTGACGTATAGATACAATAGAAGCATTTAACTTTAAATGAATTACAGCATTGCCATGGACTGAAAAATACAGTGATACTAATGGACTAACTTCATGATAGACAAAAACTTCAATAAATCAGATTATACTGCATATTTCTGAAGTTAGTATATATATTATTTGGCACTTTCATATTGTGCCGAGTCTGTTAAAAATTGAATTCCCTTTTTCCAGTTGGAAATATTCTGATATTTTAATATTTGTAAAATTAAGGCACTGAAATATTTAGTAGTATGTGAAACTCCAATATGTAACTATTTGGAAATACTTAAATAGATAAATATTACTTGTAGACAATTTCAAGCAATTCAGTTTATTTTGTATTTAGTTGTCATATTTCCTCATGAAGTTAACATCTGAGTATCTCTTTTGATCTTTCATCTGTACAAAAAAATGTTTTTTTAAAAATTATAATCAGCACTATTTTTATTATTAATTTTGCCAAAGCTTTGTTTTTCATTAAAAAACATGTTGTAAGAAAACACCAATGATCTTCACCAAAATTGCTAAAGAGATTTATTCTTAACCTAAGGGAACTTCCAACACCATTTTATTCCAATTCCTACAAACAAGCTGTAAAAACAGGTAGTTTTTTCTTTTATCCTATGTTCATCACCAGTTTCTTAGTGACTCCACTGGGGCATTTCTGGTAATAAAAATTTCTCAAGCTTTACAAAATATTTATGAGGTGTCTCCTATTGGGGTTTTTCTGGTATTATAAGGTGCTATAATTTGTAGGTTAGGTAATATGACGAACAGCTCACCAGCAGTTTGCACTGCTGAAACAGCTCACAGAGGCAATTTATAAAACCAGAAAGAGGAAAGTAGAGGAATGCTTATGTAATACAATATTTTTTTTCTTTTCCATTCAGCTGGTTATTTCCAAACATAACTTTTGACCTGTCCTCTTTTTTTAGAATATATTGCAGTCTTTGTGTTATTGTTAAGTGCAACATAGTAATACACAAAAAGCACAAATTTATAAAAAAAAAGTGTGTGCGCGCACAAATTAGAATTGTGGCAACGTGATGAATGACTGAAAGGATTCTAACTACATCTCTGGATTTAAATTGCTAGATGTCTGACTGTTGGGTTATTATTCTTACTAACTTTTCTAAGTTTCTTATAGAATCATAGAACTATTTAGGTTGGAAAAGACCGTTAAGATCGTTGAGAACAACTGTAAAACTAACGCTACAAAGTCCACCAAAAACTGTGTCCCTAAGCACCACATCTACATGTCTTATAAAGACATACAGGGATAGTCACTCAACCACTTCCCTGGGCATCCTGTTCCAATGTTTGATAGCCCTTTCTGTGAAGAAATTTTTCCTAATATCCAATCTAAACCTCCCATTGAAGCCGGATCCTCTCGTCCCGTCGCTTGTTACTCGGGAGAAAAGAACGACACCCACCTCGCTACAACTTCCTTTCAGGTAGTCATAGGGAGCAATAAGGTCTCCTCTTAGCCTCCTTTTCTCCAGACTAAACGACATCATTTCCCTCAGCCACTTCTTATAAGACTTACTCTCTAGACACTTCACAGCTTTGTGGCCCGTCTCTGGACATGCTCCAGCACCTCAATGTCTTTCTTGTAGCAAAAGACCCAAAACTGAACACAGTATTCAAGGTGCGGCCTCACCAGTACCAAGTACCGGGGGATGATCACTGCCCTAGCCCTGCTCACTACACCATTTCTGATACAAGCCAGGATGCTGTTGGCCTTCTTGACCACCTAGGCACACTGCTGGCTAATATTCAGCCAGCTGTCGACCAACACTCCCAGGTTCATTTCCTCCAGGTAGCTTTCCAGTCGCTCTTCCCCAAGCCTGTGACGTTATATGGGGTTGTTGTGACTGAAGTGTGGGACCTGGCACTTGGCCTTGTTGAACTTCATACCATTGACGCCAGCCCATCAATCCAGCCTGTCCAGATCCCTCTGTAGAGCCTGCAGACTTACTGAGGGTGCACTTGACTCCCTCATCCAGATCATTGATAAAGACACTAAACTGAACGGGCCCCAGTACTGAGCCCTGAGGAACACCACTTGTGACTGGCTGCCAGCTGGAGGTAACTCCGTTCTCCACAACTCTTTAGGCACAGCCTTCCAGCCAGCTTTTTACCTAGCAAAGAATACACCCATCCAAGCCATGAGCAGCCAGTTTCTCCAGGAGAACGCTGTAGGAAACAATGTCAAAGGCTTTACTGAAGTCCAGGTAAACAACACCCACAATCTTTCCCCCATCCACTAAGCAGGTTACCTTGTCATAGGAGGAGATCAGGTAAGTCAAGCAGGACCTGCCTTTCATGAACCCACGCTGACTGGGCCTGATCACCTGGTTGTCCTGTACATGTCGTGTGATGGTACTCAAGATGATCTGTTCCATAACCTTCCCCGGCACCAAGGTCAGCCTGACAGGCCTGTAGTTCCCTGGGTCCTCCTTCCGTCCCTTCTTGTAGATGGGCATCACATTTGGTAACCTCCAGTCAACTGGGACCTCCTTGGTTAGCTAGGACTGCTGATAAATGATGGAAAGTGGCTTTGTGAGCACTTCTGCCACAGCTGCCTCAGTAACCTTGGGTGGATCCAATCTATCCCCATAGACTTGTGTGTGTTTAAGTGAAGAGACTTGAATTATTGTCCGACAAATCTGTTAGTGATAAACCAAAAATCTTTTTTTCTTGAATATTCAGTAGATTTATTTATCAGGGACTATTTCCAATATGCCTTACTTTTAGCCTTACTGTCTCTGCAACCCACAATGCATACCCAGTATCTGCATAGGACTTGAAATGCCTCTCAGAGGCAACTTTATATCTTAATTGACTAAGAATTTCTAAGACCAAAAGGTTTCTGCATGGTTTAAATTCAAATCCAGTTTTTCCAGGTTGAGTGTGGGTTTGGTTTTTTGGTTTGTTTTTTGGTTGTTTGTTTGTTTTATTTTTATTCAGTATCGTTTAAGATGTGGCCTAGCTTGATGTTTTGTTGGTACAACATAGACATGCATCACAAATACATTATTTTCCTAAGGTTTGTTGATAGTTCACACAAAAAATAATGGTCTGTTACATACATACCTGGGTATATATTCAAGTCTTCTTGTTAGCGTGGAGACAAACACATAACCAATTTTCTCAGTTATATGCGGTGCTTTATTCCAAGGCGCCGGGAACCAGGGGTAACCACCCAAATATGGCTCCAAAACGGCTTTGTCGAGTACCCATTTTATATTCTTTTGATTACAATATGCCATACATATTCAACAGGTATTGCTACATTATCTTATACATATGCATTATGGGTTGCTTCATCCTATTGCGACATCAGCCTCCTCCTCTGCGCATGCTCGTCTTCCCTCTAGTGGTCGTCGGTGGTCGTCATGATGAAGTAAGAAGTCTTCCTCAGATGAAGTAAGACGTCTTCCTCACTTTATCCTTTTCACCTCACTCCTTTTGACTTGATTCCAGTGCCTATTTCCTGCCAAAGATTCTCTTGGCATCCCACTTATCTATTCTACCAGGTACTAGGTACCTAAAAATCTTATAGTACATTCTTTCCCGTTACAGTTAATTTCATTTTCCCGTCACCATTAGCTACACCTTGGTTTAGTTACTATAGTTACATTTCACAAACATTCTCTAATATACTACAATTTGCTATTTAACTCTTATATTTCCTAACATTCTCAATGACTTCTTATTAATATCTATTAAATTATGGCAATATCATTGGCACTTTTTTTCCTTTTTTTTTTT
>VYXH01001729.1:66474-80648 GCA_013397275.1 Burhinus bistriatus
TTCTGGTTAAAACACAAAGTTCTACAGCTCTGAGCAAAAGTAGAACTTCAATGCTGTATTTGTGTCTCCTCATGGTCACACTGCCTTGAGGCAAATTCAACCACTATATCTGTAATTTATCCTTAGAAAAACAGGAAGGTTGCTCAGGAATTCTCTGGAAACAAACCAGTCATTCTCAGGCTGTCATTCTGGTTTTGGGAATGTTTCATATATCTTAGATGCCCATTTACCAAGCACAAACAGGGCAACTTTATGGCAGATCAATGCATCATTAGTCAGCTTTGGGGCTTATGATATCAATTACTTTTTTCATGAGGTACCAATAGGCACAGGTTTAAAGCCTATGAATCTTTGATAGCCATGTAATTTGAAGTTAATTACTGTGATATGGAGAAAATAGAGTGCTTCAAGGACTTCCCTTCAGCATGGACTTTCTGATCTGTGAATTATAAAACAAAGTAGAAACATGGAAGAATGTGACACCTGCCCATTTCAATTTAGAATAAATTATTTCAGTATATATCCATTTTGAAAAAGTTTCAATGATTTTGTTTTGCAGTCCAGAGTAAAAACATACTTCAAAACCTGAAAACATGCTGGAAAACTTCTGATGTTTGGCCTACAAGTTGCCCCAAACCAACAGAAATTACTATAAAGAGTGGAACAAATCAAGTATAAATTTTTAAATTAAATATTTCTTTCTTTTCATACATTCAAGGAATCTGATAACAGTAAATTATTCTTTACACTTTCTAAACCGTGATACTCACACATACTGCAAAATAGTGTGGGTCCACTGTGTTACAAATTCTGCAAATTGAAAGCTACAGATCTGGTAAACCAGAAATAAAGTAAATTAGAAATGCCTCTGATTTGTATATAGGTTTGTTTTGTTTGTTAACAGCTGCATGTACGATTGAAAATAAATTAATATTTTATCATATTTATTTCCAGAGTCTGGTATTCTATTCCGCCTATGTAACACATTGCACTGAATGGCAAAGAGATGATTGTGAAGACAATCTTTTTTTTAAAAGGACATTGTATTAGAGCTATATGGCAATAGCAACTAATTTCAGCCTTTCACAAGCTGCAAAATTTGTCCAATATCTGATATGTGTAAACTCTATTTCAGATGTTGCGTTAGTAAAAAGCTAGTTATTTAATGTCCTTCCTATTTTATCTACCATGTGAGTCTTGATAGTACTGCGAGACAAAGGCTAATACTATTTATGAATGACTAGATTTTTATATAGGTAGGCAATACATAAAATTCAATTTTAGTAGCTTGAGTGAAGGATTTTCATGGGATTCTACTCATGCTCAACTCCTACTGAAAACAGAGAGTTACCACTGTAAGGTGAGTCCATTTGTAGGGAAGCTTCTGGCATGTCTTCTGGCATCGCTCTTTCTTTCCACTGACTATGGAAGAAAACAAGTCAAAGAAGTACCTCATCAAGTTTCTTACATAAGTTTACTAAATTCAGGGTTAGAATATTTTTCCTGGAACGCAGTTGGAATCTGCTATGACTCTTCATATTGCTACAAATATTTCTACTACCAATAATATTCTTATTCTCTGTGTGATGTGTGCATTTATAATCCCTTTACATATATATATGTTACACAAATGTTACAAAATTGTAATTTTTTTGTCACTAAATTTTCAATCATATATAAATATGTATTTCTTTTATATATATGTATTGTCCCACTATTTTCTTAAATTAATCCATTGCTATTTTCTCTTTACTTATGTTTTCTGATAGTATAGAACTACTCTACTTTCTGGTGACTTTTACAGTATGAATTCCAATACTATTTTTTACAAATCATTGTGATCTACAACCTTCCTAACATTTTGGCTTAACTTTATTTTGGAAAAAAAAAAAAAAATTCTTAGAAACAGATGTTCTCTAACTTCCTGAGAGAATCTAATTTTATATTTTTACCATAGGAGGTGATCAAATAACATGTTAATATGAATAGTTGAAAGACATAATTGTATTAAGATACTATTAGCACATTAATTCATATGGTGACTTAGCAGTCTGTTCTATATTAAAAAGTTCTGGTTCATGGAGACCGGAAACAAAACCATAGTGTAAAGAATAAAAGCTCTCTGGGTTAAGCCTGCTATCTCCTACAAAAGTCTCTGCAGAGAGCTGAGCTGATGGTGGAACAAATATATTATTGGACAAGTAAATATGAACTGTCAACACTGTTTTTGCTTAAACTTTATTTCAAGTTATATTCTTTTGCTGTAACATCTAAGATTTATTTTGCAATTTATTGTATGGTTTTAATCTCTGATAATTCAAATAAGCTTTAAGCATTTTCAGTTATTCAATTACACTGAGAAAATCTGTAGTTAATAAAAGTTGAATACAATTTAAGCTTCCCAAGACCATTGAATCTCAACCTCGTAATGCTATCAAATGCACATGTCACTGGAAGAGATTCAGAATTTAATCTTTAGGCATTCTGCAATTATAATGAATGCAAATCTCTGTAGGAATAAAAGATAACTCAGAATCAGGTACAGAATAATCTAAGTGAGAATGACCTAACTTTCTCTTCAGTTAGCACCTTCATTGCTCGTAAAATATTGCAAAAAATTAAATGAAAATTACATAACTTCTGGGCACTTGTTTCTAATAGCTATTGTTAGTGAATGTTCATAATTATACTACTGTACAGATGTTAGATATGTTAAATTCTCTTGCAGTTAAGTCAGTGAACATTTACTACCCTTAACACTGAGCATTCCTTCTCTAGCTAAGTTAAATTTAAGCACTATTTTGTTCAATGTAATCTGGATCTAGACTGACTGTCACTAACCTCAGTAACTGACCAGATGTCTTTAACTAGCAAGCGCTTATGCAGATTTAATAATTTAAAAGAGATTTAACAACAGTACAAGGCCTTTGGTGATTGATCATTAAAGGCTAAAACAGTTTTTGATACTGTAAGAGTTGCATGAAGCTGATTTATTTTTTAACAGAACGAATCACCTTTCTTATAGCTTGGAGAATGTTGTTGACTGCAATGATCAAAACTACAAGAATGCCATATGAAATACTTTTTACTGGACCAATTAATCTTGGTGGAATTACGCAAAATTTGGGATTCCTGGGAAGATTTTTACGTAAGCTTAAATTGATAAAATGTATTGCTGTGCCTTTCTTCTTTATGTATTAAATGTATCCAATGACATCCTCACTGCATAGCATTGACTGCTTCATTGTCTCTGATCAAAGTAGAAAGGAATGAAGCAGTTATTTAATTCTGTTATTAATCTGCCCCGATGTATAAATATTTATTCCTTATGTAAATAAATTATGATCACCTAAATTCCAAGGCAATGAATTGTGTGACTTTAAAATGTCTTAAAATTTTATGTCTACATGTGTACAGTAACATCTCATTTGGAGCATCGAGAAATTAAATTATCAACTGATAATTAAGCCTGATAAGGATTTTAAATCTCATCCAGTCCCCTGAGTAAGTTGATCAGCTAGACTGAACACACACTGATGGGGTGAAACTGTCCCACAAAAATTATTGCATCAGAGAAGGTTTGAGACTGTTTATTGCACATGTAAGACTAAGCAAAATATTTTCCTTTAACCTGAGCATTTTCCTGCTGGTTTGCTTTAGCCAGATCTTTGTTTAGCATTTGTAGTGATGTCATTCTGAAGTACCTAACTATGCCTATACTCTGTACGTAGAGTTAAGGCATGTAAAAGAGAAATAAGTTTTCCTTATGGAGTGGAGCTTGCCTAGCTTCTAAATGTGCAAGTGCTTTTCTTTTAATTTATTTTTAAGCAACACGCTTATGAGCTTTTTATTCTAGTAATAACATTATAGTATTCCATTATAATTATACGACATAATAATATAATTATATGATATTATATAATTATGCTATCATATATTATACTATAGCAATACAAAATTAAAAATGTTATTACAACCTGGTGAGTGTGAATTGGTGAAGTAAGAATACCAAACTATGCATTCAAGACTGGTTTTTTTTTTCATATTGAACATTTTCACATAGAGTCCATACCCTTCAGTGCTTATTTTTGGAGCAATTAAGGAATCTGTGGTGTTTCTGTTGGTGTTTCTCCACTGTTTTTAAGAGAAAACAGATATCTCAGTCTGATAAGTCTCTAACTTCAAATGCTTTTCAAAATTATTAAACTGAAAATGAGATGACCACAACAGATCCAGTAAAACAGTACAACTTATATTGGCTTTATCTGTTATTGATTTAAATATATTATATAATATACTGATTATACATCTCTATGAGCTTTTACTATATTTTTCAATATAGTGCAAGTTCAGCCTGAACTAGAGAAGTTTTCCTTTAAGGAGCTGTAATTCTGAAAATAGAAATTTTGAAGTAAAATTAATTTTCTCCCCAGATAACTCAGGTTTTTTTGAAAAGGGAAGTTTTTCTCAGAAAAAAAAAAATCCAAAACATAATTCACAGCTAGTTCCAACGCTATCATTAGTTTAAAATCATAGTTTTTGAAAGTGATTGCAAATCTTCAAGTTGATCTAAATAAATTAAAAAACCCTTCTCTTTCAAAGTCCGTTAAAACTCTTGTAACTATTAAAGTCAGAACAGATTTTTTCTTTGATTGAGGTTAACTGATCAAACCCTACTTGTCATCTGTTCAAAATACACTTCTAGCACCTCTTAGGTCCTAGATTTCACAAACTATGTAATTTTGTCACCTTCAAATTATGACATTTATCTGTCCAACTTATTCTCTAGATCTCTTAAAAATATAAGACAAAGAATCAGACCAGTTAGGCACTCCTAGGTTTGGGGATTTCACTGCAAGGAAAATTAAGTGATAGTTTTGGGGATTTTGTGGGGTTTTTTACTTGTTTGTTTGGTGGTTTATTTTTCATTTACATACTTTAATAGTCCTTGCTTTTATATCTTTTAGGTGCTTGAGACAAATGGTTTCTTACTTCATATTCTATTTAATAGCTCCTTATAAATACATTGTGAAAAACTACATAAATTAGTTTAGCTTACAGTGCTGTCTACCTCACAGAAATATTTGTAGAACTGTAAAAGATTAGTTGTAACTGACTGAAATAATTTAGCTTACACTTTATTATGACAAGTCTTCTAGTTGTTCAGTTTTCTATAATTTATCTGAATTTACTAAACACAGAAACTAATATAATGCTGGACATAAGATTAAGCAAATTTACTTCTATGTGTACTCTGCTTATACTTAGGCCTTATTTAAATGAATGGTGAGGTGTTAACCTCAGTCTAACTTTGCACATTTGTTTATACACATTCAAGCATGAATGCACTTACTCCCAAAAATGTACTTACCTGAATATGAAAAGTTGAATTGAAATATTGCCTTGAACAGTGATTCCTTTAAATTCTTTTCAACATAGTTGTCAGAAAACAGTGAGCAACATTGTAAGGGTTAATTATATACTTCTTTTTCCAGGTGAGACACATTTTAGACAGGTATGTTGCATTATTTGTTTCAATAAATTCCCTACTGTGAAGAGCAGTGCTTGACAACAGCTCCAAGCATGAACGCAACTATGTTAGTGGTGATCCATTACCCTTTAGAAATAAGCATTTTTTGCATTAAATAGCCTACATTAAACTTTACTGAATTATAATCATTAATCCATATAGATTTATAGGATTATGACAAATATATTATTGAAACAACAAAACAGTAAAGTGTTTTAGAATCATAGAATCATTCAATCATAGAATAATTTAGGTTGGGAAAGACCTTTAAGATCACCAATTACAACTGTAAACCTAACACTGCCAAGTCTGCCAGTCCTTCAGCACTACATCTACATGTCTTTGAATTGCTCCAGTGATGGTGACTCAACCACTTATGAGTGCAGCCTGTTGCAATGCTTGACAACCATTTCAGTGAATAAAGTTTTCCTAACATCCAATCTAAACCTCCCCTGGTGCAACTTGAGGTTGTTTCCTCTAGTCCTATTGCTTGTTACTTGGGCGAAGAGACCAACTACCTTTCAGGTAGTTGTAGAGAGTGATAAGGTCTCCCTTGCAGTGTTGCCTGCAGACTTACTGAGGGTGCACTCGACTCCCCCATCCAGATCATTGATAAAGACACTAAACCGAACTGGTCCCAGTACTGAGCCCTGAGGAGCAACACTTGTGACTGGTTGCCAACTGGAGGTAACTCCGTTCTCCACAACTCTTTAGGCACAGCCTTCCAGCCAGCTTTTTACCTAGCAAAGAATACACCCATCCAAGCCATGAGCAGCCAGTTTCTCCAGGAGAACGCTGTAGGAAACAATGTCAAAGGCTTTACTGAAGTCCAGGTAAACAACACCCACAGTCTTTCCCCCATCCACTAAGCAGGTTACCTTGTCATAGGAGGAGATCAGGTAAGTCAAGCAGGATCTGCCTTTCACGAGCCCATGCTGACTGGGCCTGATCACCTGGTTGTCCTGTACGTGCCGTGTGATGGTACTCAAGATGATCTGTTCCATAACCTTCCCCGGCACCAAGGTCAGCCTGACAGGCCTGTAGTTCCCTGGGTCCTCCTTCTGGCCCTTCTTGTAGATGGGCATCGCATTTGGTAACCTCAGTTAGCCAGGACTGCTGATAAATGACGGAAAGTGGCTTGGTGAGCACTTCTGCCAGCTGCCTCAGTACCCTTGGGTAGAACCCATCTGTCCCCATAGATCTGTGTGTGTGTCTAAGTGGTGTAGCAGGTCACTCACCATTTCCCTTGGATTATGAGGTCTTCATTCTGCTCCCTGCCTGTGTCTTCCAGCTCAGGGGGCTGGGTACCTCAAGAACAGCTGCTTTTACTATTAAAGACTGAGGCAAAGAACGCCTCAGCCTTTTCCTCATCCTTCTTCAGTATGTTCCCCCCTGCATCCAATAAAGTATGGAGATTCTCTGAAGCCCTCCTTTTGTTGCTAACGTATTTATAGAAAATTTTTTTTATTGTCTTTTACAGCAGTAGCTAGATAAAGTTCTAGTTGGGCTTTGGCCCTTCTAATTTTCTCCCTACATAACCTCACAATATCCTTCTATTCCTCCTGAGTTGCCTGCCCCTTCTTCCAAAGGTCATAAACTCTCTTTTTTTTCCTGAATTTCAGCCAAAACTCTCTGTTCAGCTAGGCTGGTTTTCTTCCAGGCTGGCTCATATTTTGGTACATGGGGATGGCCTGCTCCTGCACCCTTAAGATTTCCCTCTTGAGGAACGTCCAGCCTTTCTAGACTTCTTTGCCCTTCAGGACTGCCTCTGAAGGGACTCTGTCAATCAAGTTCCTAAACAGTCTGCCCTCTGGAAGTCCAAGGTAGCAGTTCTGCTGACCCTTCATTTTATGATTGCTATTCCCAATACAGCCTCCAACACGAGTCCTTCTCTGTTCACAAGCAACAGGTCCAACGGCATGCCTTCCCTAGTTGGGTCGCTCATCAGCTGTGCCAGGAAGTTATCAGCAACATACTAATAAAGTAGATTGGCTAACTGTGAGTAAATGTTTATATATACATACATATGTATGCATATAACACGTATTCATATGATGTATGCAAATATCTAAATATAAATATGTGTATGTATACATGTATGAACACACAAGTATATATTGCTAAAGAATATTTGGTTTCATACTTTTGTTTAGCTGTTTTCTTTCAGTGTTTCAATTTAAATCAAAGTACGGCCTTGAAAGGTGGAAAAATTTATGTCTGAGACAGATATTAAACTTCTAGAAACCGACAAAGTAAGTTATTAACAGAAATTATTCACCATATTTATTACTATTCAAGACTATTTCAATTTAAATAATTCTTCAATGAGCAGAAAAAAATTCTATCAATATCAAAAATTGATAGCTTCATATATCATCTTGTATTTTTACCCACAACTCCTGCTGAAAAGCATCAAAATTTTATGGTTGTTCCTTTGTGGAAAATGAGATATTATATTACAAATTACATTCTAATTTTAAGCTAGTTGGCCAGATCTTCATCTTTGTTAATATTTTGTAATAATGATTTTCACTGATAGCAGACTGCACTGAATATATAGTCAAATTTATTTACAGTGAATTCTAATTTAGTTCAGTTCAGTTTATACTAAATTTATAGCTTAAAGGTTCTGTAGGGTGTTTTTCACTTTCAAACTGAGGAAGTGACCATCAGTGGAAAAACTCTCCACTTGTTTGTGTGGCAGTTTGCTCACTGACTTCATTGTAAACAAGATTATGCTTACCTTGCAATACTTTTGTACCTTGTGGTAGGCAGCAGAATTTGGTAGATAATATAACTAGATATTTATTACTTTTTTTTAATCGTGATTGATTCTCACCACAGATAATCACCAGTCTTTTTAGTTTATTTTAAGGCTTTTTACATGCATGTAACAGGTTGCCCAGACTGCAGGGGTGTTTTTTAAAAACTCTCTTAGGGCATACAGGACTCAACTATTCTCTGCTTTTCTGTCTTTTCCAACAGATCTTTCCTGATTCCTGCTAGCCACTGGAAAATGCTTTTTCTTTCCTTACCTGCACTACTTTCTCTAAAATTAGGATATGCCGATTCTGCAGAAATACTGTGCTAGCTTTCAGGTACTCTAGAGCCTTATCTTGGCAACTTAGCACTTACCTGGGATGGCCTAGTAGGACAGTGGAAAGACAACATCCCTTTGGGATGGATATGCCATGAGATTCAACACTTACTTGGAAATCATACTTGACAAAACCCAAGGCACGGTAAGTGGCAATTCAAATATTTCTGTACAGCATTCCATATCGAACAGCACAATGATGATTACTCTGTTTATGCTAAAATGAAATCTAAAAGGCCACTATTCCTCTCACTGCGTTTAGTCCTCTTGAGAAAGATGTGTATTTGGCACAACCAGTTAAAAACTTAATGATGATTCACCTGGCCAAAATTAACTTTCTACAGTGTAGGCTTCTTGTCTCAACTTGCCACTTTAAGTGATCATCATCATGAAAGAGAAACAGGCATTTTTAGAATCTCATCTTAAAATAGAAATCTAAAATATGCAGATGAATTCTACCCTTGAAATGTTTTTTTCTTGTTTTCCATTGAATACAAAGGCATCCTAGAGCAATTCATTCTGATTCATGTATCCATACTGTAAACATTTCTGATAAATTAGTTCCACACATCAAATCTGCATGTCCAGTGTCTCAGATTTATTTCACTGACCTATTTTCAGTTAAAAAGTAGTTGCTTTAATGCAGTCTTTTCTGGAGTCTTCCAAGAATACCATTTAGATTAATTTATTCCCTATATCTCAAGTAATTCTAAACCTCTCAGAAGTTAGTTCTCATCTGTCTTACTGTGGACCTACCCTACAGAAGATAAGACAGAGAAACATAGAACAGCCCAGTTTGGAAAGGACCTCAAAAGATAACCTGGTCCAACTTTTCGTAGGAAAGGGAGCCTAGATGAGATTATCTAGCACTCTGTCCAGTTACATCTTGAAAACCCCCAGCAGTGGGGACTTGACCACATCCCTGGGGACATTGTTCCAGTGCTTGATTGTTCTCACTGCAGAAAATTTCTTTCTTAGATTGAGATGAAACCTCTCCTGGTGCAACTTGTACCTGTTGCCCCTTGTCTTTTCTATGTGTTCCTTGTGAAGAGAGAGCCTCTGTCCTCCTTGTATCTGCTCTTTACATACTGGAACACTGTGATCAGGTCCTCCCAAGCCTTCTCTTCTCAAGAAGAAAAGACATTCAGTCTTTCCTCATAGGGCAGGTTCTCCAGCCCTTTGACCATCTTTGTGGTCCTCCTTCGGACCCTCTCTAGTCTGTCTGCATCTCTCTTGAATTGTGAGGACCAGAACTGGATACAGTACTTCAGGTGCAGCCTAACAAGCACTGATTAGAGTGGGATGATCACATTTGTATCTCTGCTAGTAATGCCCCTGCAGACGTAGCCCAGTATCTGATTTGCCTTTGCTGCCTCAGCCGCATATTGCTGACTCATGTTTAGCTTTTTGTCCACCAGGACCTCCAGGTTCTTTTCAGCAAGGCTGCTCCCCAACCACAAGGATCTTAGCCTGTATTGGGGTCTTTGATTATTCCATCCCAGGTGCAGGGACCTGTCTTTGTTAAACTTCATACAGTTCTTGCTAGCCCTCTCTTCCAACCTCTCCAGGTCTCTCTGTAAGATCACTCTCCCTTCAAACTTATCCACCGCATCACCCAGTTTAGTGTTATCAGCAAGAGTGGTGAGCGTGCTTTCAATCCCATCATCCAGATCATTTATAAAGATATTGAACAGTGTGGGGCCCAGTATCGATCTCGGGGGGACCCCATTTGTGACAGGCTGCTAGTCTGAGCAAAAACCATTGATCACCACCCTCTGAGCGTGGCCTGTTAGGCAATTTCCTACCTATCTCGCAGACCACCCAGCCAGTCTGTATCTTGTCAATTTGTCTGGGAGAAGGTTGTGGGAAACGGTGTCAAATACTTTGTTGAAGTCCAGGTAAACAATATCCACTGGTCTCCTCACCTCGACAGAAAATGTCACTTTGTTGTAGATGGTAATCAGGTTACTCTGGCATGATTTTCCCTTTGATAAATCCACGCTGGCTTTTCCCAATCACCTGCTTCATATGTTTAGTAATAGTTTCTAGGAGGACTTGTTCCATTACTTTCCCAGGGACTGGAGTAAAACTAATGAGCCTGTAGTTTCCTGGGTCTTCTTTTGGGCCCTTCTTGCTGGTGGGTATGACACCTGCCCTCTTCCAGTCAACAGGGGTATTCCCTGATCTCCACTGCTTTTCAAAGATTATAGACAGTGGCCTTGCAACAATGTTAGCCATTTCTCTTAACACCCTGTGGTGGATTCCATGCAAACCCATAGATTTATGTAGGTTGAGCCCTTGCAAGAGGCCGCAGATCAGCCCTTCCTCCCCTACTGGTGGGTCAACACATGCGCTGTCATAGTTACTTAATCCTGTGATGGTAAAGACAGAGGCAAAGAAGGTATTGAGAACCTCTGCCTTGTCAGCATTAGTAACTAGTTTCCCTGCTGTGTTTAGCAGTGAGCCTACATCTTCCCTGTGCTTCTGCTCATGTACCTGAAGAACTTTCTTCTTCTTGACATCTCTCTTGGCCAATTTAAGCTCTAGTTGAGCCTTAGTCTTCCTGACTGCATCTTTACATGCTCTAGCAAGGTTCCTGTAGTCCTTGATGCCTATTTGGCTGCTTTTGCATAGCTAGTATGCTGCTTTTTGGCTTTTAAGCACATCCAAAAGCTCATTGTTAAGCCAGGGTAGTCTTTTGTTCTACTTTCTTCCTTTCCCTTTGTGGGAGATAAACTGTTCTTGTGCTTCCAGAAGGCTGTTCTTGAATAATTGTCGGCACTCACAAGCTCCTTTGACCTACATGGATGCTTCTGAGGGAATCCCTCATGGCTGGGCTCTACGCATATTGAAGTTGTCTCTTCAAAAGCCCAGGGTCTTTGTCCTATTACTGATGTTACGTGTGCTCAGCAGAGCCTTAAACTCCACAGTGTTGTGATCGCTGTATCTAAGGCTGCCATTGGTAGTTGTGTTGTCAAGTAAGTCTTCTCAGTTTGTGAGCAGTAAATCTAGCAATGTGCTGTTCCTAGTTGGCACGTCCAGCATCTGTAGCAGGAAGCAGTCCTCAATGAGTTGCAGAAACCTGATGGGCGAGTTGTGCACTGCTGTGTTGTTTTCCCAACAAATGTCCAGGTAATTAAAGTCATCCATGAGGACTAGGTTCTGTTGGCCCAAGACTTCCTTCAGCAGCTGAAGTAAGGTTTCATTGACCTCATCTCCCTGACTGGAAGGATAGTGACAGATACCTAACAGAAGATTCCCTCTTGGTGATAATACCTCTAGTTTTGATCCAAAAACATTCAGTAGAACATTCATAGTCTCCATAGCTCACCTGGATACACTCAAATTTCTCTTCTACATGAAGCGCAACACCCCCTCATCTTCTTCCTTTCCTGTCTTTCTGAAACAGTTTGTAGCCACCCATTGTGGTATTCCAGTCATGTGAAACCACCAGGTTTCTGCGATTCCTGTGACATCATAACTCTCATACTGGGCACAGAGCTCCAGTTCATCCTGTTTGCTGCCCAGACTACCTGCATTGGTATACATGCACTTGATGTGGCTGGACTTAGTTTTTCTGCCTTTGGAAAGGGTTGGTGAGAATTCCTCAATACTCTGGTAAATCTGGATACCCACCCAGTTGCTTTTAAATATACAGGTGTTACAGCTTTGAACACTGTCCCTTAAGTTAGTTTAAAGCATCATTTGCTAAGTCAACCAATCTGCTAGTGAAGATTCTCTTGCCTTTTCTAGATAGGCAGATCCCATCTTCCCATCTCTCCCCAGTAGGCTGTATTCATCAAAGAATGTCGCATGACTGTAGAAACCAAAGCCCTGGTGATGACACCAGCCACGAATCCAGGTATTGATCTGCGTGATGCATTCACTTCTGCCTGCACTCCTATCTCTGACTGGCAAGATGGACATTTAGTTGACTAGTTTCTCTGGGTTAAAAAACCATAAACAAACAACAAACCTGCTAACATAGCTATTATTTTTAGTGAAATACTAGTCATTTCCTCCGCATCATTGCATGCTATTTTCTAGTTATTATCTCCTTTAAACATGTACTACTAAAATAAAACACAGTACTTCACAGAGTATCACAGGCACATACTTACTAGTCCTTTGTACTAAGGCTTTAATATTTTTCTGTCTCAGACAGAAACAACTTGTTATCTGGGGTCACATTAGTCTTCCCCTTTGTGAATAATCTCACACATGCAGGTTTCTGCTTCAGTGAAATTTGCAGCTGCTGAGCTCCTCGCTGATAGCAGAAATTCTAGTTTTTAGTCCCTAAATTCATGACCTTGCACTTTCTACAATTATATTTTTTCCCATTTGCTTTAGACCACTATTCATACAGGGTTATATAGTTCATCCTGGATAACATTCATTTGCATCATCATGACATTTTGTTAGCAAGTTCTGAATTGTTTTCAGCATAAGATATCAAAATATTAACAACTGGAACACTAGTTTACTATCAGTGTCTCCAACCTGATTGCCATTGCATCAAAATCTGCTCTACTTATAGCAGGATTTCATAATTTATATTATGTAGGCTTTATTTTCTGTAATTGTAGGCTTTATTTTCTCTAATTATGTCTGGTTAATAACACTTTATTATTGAAGTAAAAGAAAGGTTTATTCACTGTTGTACAAAAAAAAGCATTCCTTCTTTTTTGGAGTCTCCTAATACTGCAGTCTTCCATGTTAGAGGCAAAAAAACAAGCGAACAAAAGACTGTAAAAATGAAAGCAATGAAACTTTTTCATTGATCATGGACAAGTATTCAGTGACTACACCATCAAACTTTTAGAAATATTTAACGCATGTGAGTAGTCAGAAGGAGATACAATGTGCTCTTGCTGCCAATTTAAACTAATCAAAGAAGTACTACAAAGAAATCCAGAGAAATTAGCTGTGCAGAGCAACTTCCTAAGTGGCTGACATGGGGAAGAAAGCTGCAAGCATATAGCACCACTAATGTCATTAATCTGAATGACAAGTAAGAAAAGAAAAGATAACAATAGATGCTGACAGTGCACACCATGAGCAATGAATCAATTTACCTTGACGCTGACAGTTTAGAAAGGACATTCATCTGATCACATGGTTAAATACCACCATTATCTGCATACAAAAGTGAGGCAGCATAGTATATTTTTCTTTCTTTCTTCCTTCCTTCCTGTCTTTTTCTTTTCTTTTCTTTTCTTTTCTTTTCTTTTCTTTTCTTTTCTTTTCTTTTCTTTTCTTTTCTTTTCTTTTCTTTTCTTTTCTTTTCTTTTCTTTTCTTTTCTTTTCTTTTCTTTTCTTTTCTTTTTTCTTTTCTTTCTGTCTTTCTTTCTCTCTTTCCTTTCTTTCTCTCTTTCTATCTTTCTGTCTTTCTTCCCCTTTTTCTTTCTTTCTTTCTTTTTCTTTCTTTCTTTCTTTTTCTTTCTTTCTTTCTTTCTTTCTTTCTTTCTTTCTTTCTTTCTTTCTTTTCTCTTTCTCTTTCTCTTTCTCTTTCTCTTTCTCTTTCTCTTTCTCTTTCTCTTTCTCTTT
>VYXH01001729.1:81006-119885 GCA_013397275.1 Burhinus bistriatus
TTTCCTTCTTTCCTTCCTTCCTTCCTTCCTTCCTTCCTTCCTTCCTTCCTTCCCCTTCCCATTCCTTTCCTTTCTCTTCCCTTTCTTTTCACAGAATCGCAGAATAGCAGAGGCCATAAGGGATCTCTAGAGGTCAACTTGGTCAACCCACCTGTTCAAAGCAGGGGCACCTAGAGCCAGTTGCTCAGCACCACATCCAAACAGTTTTTGAATGTTTCTAAGGATGTAGACTCCACAACCTTCCTGGGCAGCCTGTGCCAGTGCTAGGTCACCCTCACAGTAAAAAAGTGTTTCCTGATGTTCAGATGGAACTTCCTGTGTCTCAGATTGTGCCCATTGCCTTTGATCCTCTTTCTTTCCCTCTCACTCCACTTCCTTCCCTTCTTTTTCTCCTCAATTGTTCTCTCTCTTGTTTATTTGAAATTTCTGATTTTTTTAAGCTTTTTTTTTGGAATAAATTCACTGTCTTTGGTTTATTATTAAAGTTTTTATTCAGTTTTGATAACTTTTGGGAAAAGGACACAATGAAAATGTATTCTTGATCAGTGCCATCATCTCCATGATGTCATCATTGCCATGGGAGAGGGAGATTCTGAAGAATTNTTCCCTTTCCCTTTCCCTTTCTCTTTCTCTTTCTTTCTTTCTCTCTTTCACTTTCTCTTTCTCTTTCTCCTTCCCTTTCTGTTTCTCCCTCCCTTTCTCTTTCTCCCTTTTTTCCTTCCTTTCTCTTTCTCCCTTTCTCCCTGTCTCCCTTTCTCCCTTTCTCCCTTTNTCAGATTGTGCCCATTGCCTTTGATCCTCTTTCTTTCCCTCTCACTCCACTTCCTTCCCTTCTTTTTCTCCTCAATTGTTCTCTCTCTTGTTTATTTGAAATTTCTGATTTTTTTAAGCTTTTTTTTTGGAATAAATTCACTGTCTTTGGTTTATTATTAAAGTTTTTATTCAGTTTTGATAACTTTTGGGAAAAGGACACAATGAAAATGTATTCTTGATCAGTGCCATCATCTCCATGATGTCATCATTGCCATGGGAGAGGGAGATTCTGAAGAATTAGAGCATTGTGTCACAAAATGTTTAGTTCATGCACTGTGATGACCAAAATACTTTACTTGAAATTGCAAAATCACACATTCCCCTAAAATGTAACTTGGATCATCCTTGTGTATGGTTACTGCTTTTTACAGCACTCTCCTGGGAGGGAGAAGAGATTTATTTGTGTTCAAGAAACCAAACTTCCAGGCTCCAGAGTGAATACTGTCATCCTAAAGGTGTTATATAAAAGCTAGATAGTGGCCCAACCCACTCCTCTAGCTGTACTTTAAAACAAGGACAAAATTTACTGCCTATAGCAGGCTTTAGGTTGCAAATCCTAATAAAACCCTAGCCAGGATTTCCGGTACTTAGTTTCCAGTGTTTTAGGTGGAAAATTTATACAGAAGATGTGTTCGTCCTTGTTCTAGAAAAGCAGAGGAATCCTGCGCCACAGTTTATCCCCCGTATGTATTTGGGGAAGTATAACAAAAACCCCGGGAGAATGAAAAGTCCTTCTTGAGTCCAACGTTACTAGTCAATAATACACGAGGTCTTCTTGATCTGTTTGATTTAAATACTTTCCATAATGTTGAGGGTTTTTAAACTGAATGTAAATTTACTATATTTCTTATCAATACTGCACTGTTTTACGGATGTTTAATTATTTTGAAAGATGGGTAAATGTTGTTTATTTTTACAGCCATTATTTCTTTCTAATGATCATTACTGCTTATATTATTTAACCAAGCTTTAATTGTTTCATATTGTTAGTGGGCACCAGGGGATAATCTGTACTTCCTGTTATTTTTTCTTTCTTATAATAGACTATTAACATTTTTAGGGTACTTACATATTTACATACTTTCTATTCCTTTTTTAAAGGAAATTACTGAGAGAACTCCAGTAGACTTCCCTACTGCAAATAACATTCTACTTTCCCTGTGAATCAATCTCCCTTGAATAAATCAATAACCTTTGTCTGAACATCCTGCATTACCCAGACTCAAAAGAATACTTAGACCTAATTTGTCTAAAATATGTTTAGCTCTAAAATATTCATCCTGGGACCATACTTTCGAAAGGGAGCTGCCATGTTACATTCTTTTTTAATTATAGTCTTCTTTTGAAATTAATCATAAGGAAAATAATATTTTACCAGTAGAGGGAGATATAATACTAGCAAAATATTTTTCTTTTACATGATTTATTACATGCTGGAGGAAGAGTTTTTTATTAGGATTTCTTTGTGATAATTGACCACAGCTAGAAAAATATTTTCAGGGTTGCAAAAACATAAGCACCCAAATGACAATGCTAATGGAATATTTATAGCTCAAAGTATTTCCTGGAGACTAACTGGAATTGCCCATAACAACAAAAATCTCATCAGATCTACTGGGACCAAGATTAGATCTTTTGTCACTAATTTCCTGCATGCATTAAATGAACAGGTAGTGCATACACAAGCCATGTGAAGTAGTCCATACTGTTTCAGAATATGAGCTTGAAAACCTTTTTATTCTAGTAAAATCATACCAGTCTTATTTCCACTGCACTTAGAAAATTACGTTAGACTATCTGTAGTTTTTATATTCTGAGAAAAGGCTCTGTCTTTCAATAAAATGAGATAAACATGTCCAGAAAAAAACCTGTTAAGCTCACACTCCCCCAAAACTCCAGATGAGCTGCCTTGCCTCCAAAGGTTTTTATTTACTCTTAGTAATTAGGGAATGAAATAGCTTCTTTACTCCTGATTTAGACTACCTTTGTAATCTAACACTTCATGGATCTTAACATTTCTTTTTCGTTCCCTCTCCACCTTTATTTTAGCTTGTTAGTTTGCTATATCTCTGCAACAGACTCTCTCTTCTGTGATATATGACATCACAGAACCTCAGGAACAATAAGGACACAAATGACATCTTTAATCATTGCTGCAAAATACAAACCAGCAACTTATCCCTTTAGTAGAAAATAGATTACATTCACTAATGCGTTCAAATACAATCTTGCCATCTACACTACTAGAAGGGCTACATAAATAGTCTCATGAGGCAATATTTTAAAGTCTTAGATTGTGTGCTCCACAGACTACCATATGGATTTCAAATGAACTCTTTGTGCAAATACAGTAGAATCAGCACCATTATTTATTCTCTCTCTTCTCTCCCATGTCCCCCTGTCCCTAAAATAATGTATACGATTTACGTGATATCAGAAAGTTGAAGACTTAGAGGAATTTTATTTATAATTTTTTGATGAGAACTTCTCCAAAAATTAGCATAACAACAATAACAGCAGTGTTACCATTACAATTCTTTCTATACTATTTGTTCCAAAAGTAGAGAAAGATCATTTACCATCATCACTAACTTACACGTAGCAGCATGTCACATGTAACTTCTTTGTTCTTCATGTCAGTCTTTTCTGCTATTTGGCATTTAAATTGATATGGCTTCAAATTCTGTATATATGGCTTTTTTTTTTTTTTTTTCAGTGAGAATTCTGCAATTATCTCTGCAGAATCCTTATAATATGACAGCAAAACCATCCATATGGTGGCATACAGATTTAAGGAAACTGTTCACCTCTGTGAGCTTTCAACTTTAAAATGTCATGCTTTATCTGAAACAAACTTTTCTTTGCTAGCTAGTAGCTGATACACATCATTGTTTTACAGTCTATGCTTCTTGGAATAGAGAAGTTTTCTTCGGGTAGTTGTTTTCACTTTTAAATCAACACAAAATTTCAAAATCAGCAGAACCAATGGATCTTTCAATAATTTGGCACATTACCCTGTCTAGCCTTCTCTGTTAGTAACACAGTAAGAAGTAGAAGATAAAATTAAAAAGTGATGTACAAGGTCTTATGGGATTCATTTAAAAAAAATAATTAGATAACAACAATAAAAAATACTTCTGAGAGGGCAATTTTTTTATGTGGGCTATTCTCATCTTGATATCAATGTAATAGTTTTAATCACTGTTTTGAGAACATTTGAGTAAATACTTTTTGGAGCTTGGAGGCAAAAGTAAAATATTGCCTAAATTATTCCTGCTACCAAAGATGTTCACAATAAGATAAATTATATAATCAGAGATGTATATTAGAAAAGCCCATTAACTAACTGAAACAAGACTTGTTATAATTATGCTATATAAGATAAATTAACATATATTTGATTTGTTTGTACTGTTTATCTATCAGTGACAAACAGATTACACAGAAATACTCTTCACTTAGCAGCTGATTTGATTAAAACTGCAAATACTGCATCTAAATGTTGCTGAAGAGTAACCTTTGTTGCTTAGTAACACCACATAAAATCCAAGTGGTGACATAGAAAGCTAGAATCCTGCTGACTATTAATCACTGAATTTGCTATGCTTATGAACATTTTGCTTAGTTTGGTTTAGTATATTTTACTAGTTTTAATATTTTCTTATATAATTTGCCATCAGCATTATCACAGTCATTTTTACATTAATCTGCATATATTATTACTAGATCTTGTATAATATGGTGCAGCACATTTTTATTAATGTATGAAAACCAGCATTCTGATACATAATAAAAATGGAAAGTAAAGAGCTTTTCTTCCTATACAGGACACGGAAAAGAGAAATTTTTTGATCAAACACAAAGATCCTTATAAGAGAGTGACAGATAAAAAGGGTTGTGCTTCTAGAACTATGCTTTTATTTACAATCTGATCAACATCTGGTACTGAAAATTTAGCATACTGAAATTAGATTGTCCAGTGTTGTATTCTTTATCAGAAGCTGCCCAAGGTACAAAAGTAAAAATCTTATAAGGGATTTTGAAATCAGGTATTGGAAGGAATTAGAATTATTTATACGGTGGCTTTAGAAATAGATCCCTCACTTGTTATCTCTTGATATGATATTTCTTGTTAACTTACTAGGTTTTTCAGCATTTATACTAGAGACCTGAGGGGCTTTGGTTTTTCATCTGACTAAGCAACATGGGACTACATCAAAAGACCCAATTTCTTTCAGATATTGGAAATTAAAATGTAACAGAAGGCTAACTTCAAGTGGAAAATGCATCACGATTCAGTTACTCTAACTGTATGGAGAAGATGTTTGAGACCCATAACCCTTTCCCCTTAGGAACAGTTACGGCATTGTGAAAGACCACAGACTTAAGATAGTGCAGTCATACACTGATATAAAATTTGAGTTGTGATTTCAGTTATAAATACCTATTTTCTGGAGTTTCTAATTTGGTCAGAAAACTTTGCTTAGGTCCAAATAATGTTGCATAAGGTATACATTTACAGAATAAGCTATTGGGGTTTTGTCTGGAAAAAGGGCATACAGAAGAACCAGTCCTATCCTTTTGACTAAAATGCTGACTAAACATAGTTTGACTGTGACTCAAAACTATATATATAAAGATTTCTTAATATTTTTTGTCATATTGGACAAGGAAAACAAACAGGATAGCCACCAGGACTGGTGATATACAATGATGATATGCAAATTGAAAATACTGCATCTACAATGAAAACAATGTATTTATGAGAGAAGAGTGGGATAACCTCCCTTATAGAACTCTGGAGAACCAATAGAAATACATCACACTGTATGTGAATATGTGTGAAAAATGAATGGCAAATACTGTTATTTACAAAGAGGACAAAAATTGATCTATATTCCTCTGAAGTTTTTTGTACTTGAATTATGCATGTTTTTAGAACAAATATTTAAGGAAAAATTATTAAAGCCTCAAGGAATTAAATAAACATATGACATGAGCTTACACAGGAGTATATTGTGTCAGATGACAATAGCTGTTTTGTTGTATTGAAGAGAAAATATTAGACAGTGTAGGAGTCATAACTGGAATTTATTGAGGATTGGGAGCAGTCTCAGTATCTCAGTCTTCAATTCTGACCTTGGCTCACAAGTTGAAGTGAGGTAATGAAATCAGATGATATCACAAAGTTGGCAGTCATTTTGAATAGAGGGGAGCAGTGAAATACTATACATAAATAAATGAATAGCCTTAGGGAGTGAAGTAATAGGATGAGGGGAATTTATGAGAACAAAGTGAAAGTCCATTCATTTAGAGACTCAGAACAAGAATCTGTAACGGAGTCTTGGACCTGGAAACAAGCTGGAATTTTCTCAGCTGGAAACAAGAAATGAATGGGGAAAAAAAGGTATTTGTGTATTTATAAAGTATATTTATAAGGGTGACAGTAAATCAATAATGGAATACAGCTGTGAAAAGGGTAACTATGGTCCCCCAAATCAGCAAGTAAGATGCTTCCAGCTAAGCAGAAGACTTGGTAACTTTGTGCAAGGCGTCAGTGAGACCTCATTTGGCGTCAGTGTACAGATTTAGGTATCCAAAGATCACAGGGGACTATGTAGAATTTAAAAATAAAAAATGTAAAAAAATTTAAAATTGTAATTAGCAAAAGAAACTACCAAAACATGACTCAGCAAATGAAAATTCAGAGATTGTGTCTATCCTCCCAAGTAAAATACACCAGAGGAAAAGCTCATGCAGTTGATCCCAGACTATCCATACTGCTTAGTTCCTTGGCTCTAGTTTAGACTAGTCCAGTTAATTTTTTCCAAGATAAAGCCTTGCCGTTGTTCTGAAGATAATTCACTCCTGTGACCACTCTTAAAAGTCAGTATGGACAACACAGAGGCAGATACCATTTGACCTGCCCTACTTTTTGTCAAAAACTCTATGAGAAGCCTTTGAACCATGACTTGAACAATATTCATCCTCAGTTTTATATCGTGAAAAAAACAGGTCATACTATAGTGTCAGACTTTCTGGATTAAAAACAATAATCATAGCAAAATTAAGTGTTTTCTAGAGTCACAGCAGCAGCATATTAGGCCTAATGGAAATCCAAGGACAAATTCTGTGCAGCCAGTCTGCTGTAGAGTAAGGTTGCTCTAAATTTTGTCTACATACATCTCTGTATTCTTCCTGCTGACAAGTAGAAGGATGATGCCCTGGAACTGATGTGTTTAAGAATATAGACACAGCCAGAGGCAACATATTTGCTCTCTAGAAATGCACCAGGGGGCAAACATTATGAAAAGAAATATTTAACTCAAGGACAGTCTGGGCACAAAAGCTTAAGTATATTCATAGTCCCAAATATACTGCAAATTAAAAGCAATTATTTAATAATGACACAAGTGAAATTCTGGAGGAGCAACCCAAACAAAACAGTGAACTTAAGAAAGTGCAAATAGTTTTTAGACAAAACATAATGATTTTATGAAAGCCATTTTATGAGATGATTGTCTGCAATAGAAAGAGACAGGACTAAACAATAAAGGGAATTGTTCTCAGGCTTATGTTCATAAAGTGAAGCATATTCATGCTTGAATAAAAAGCTTACAGTTTATGTCACAAAGATTCTTATGGTTCTGATTTTAAAGTAGCACTAAACTTCACAAACTAAAGATGAACTTTATGCGTGGCCTTCCTAAAATCTTGTTAATCGACCTAACTTTAACTATCTACATGCTGAGCAACTCTTTCAGTGTAGTTATAAAGACTTTCCTCATTGCCAATAGAGAAGAGTCCATCCAAAACTTACTTCAGGTGCATTATGTCAGAGTCATCTTCTGAAGAAACCTGTCTTCCTCTATTTATTAAGATGTGAATATAGACAGTACTGTTGCCTAAATATTTAACTTTCACACAAATATGTAAGGTAAGATATAACTAAAAATAATTTTTTTTGAAAGGCACATGTTTGAAAATGTACCAGTAGCAACTTCTCAGATATCATTCAGCATAAACAAAAATTTATTCATTAATGATGGATTTTATAGTCTTCCTTTATTTCTTATTTGCATTCTTCTTTTATGTATACATATAAACGTGTAATTTTAAATTACATTTTAAATTAACACTGCCACAGGATAAATACCTTGAATGTGACACATGATGTTGCTTTTCTCATCTTAAAATGTTAGCTGTTCTCTATATTTTCAGTCCCCAAGATTTCATGGCTACAATAAACTGAAGCTGAATCTCTTGAAGCTGTACTGGAGGAGAAAACAATACTAATAAAGAAGTCTCTAGAATCCCTTCTTGTTTTTAAATAGAAACTCTTGTGGGAGGAATGTTTGCATTGACTGTCTAGAAGTGTAGGAATATCACAATGACTTCTCATTACATAAGACTATCCAAGTCCATACCAAAGTGCAAACTTTTAGAAATACTGAGGATATAAAATTCCTCATTAGCTGCAACATCTTCCTCTCTCCCAGGAAGAATGACTAGTCTTCTAAACTCTTGAATTTGTGAACCTCTGTAAAAATGTTATATATTCTTCCTTTTTTTTTACCCCACTATCTTACATCTCTGTCATTTTTTACAAACATAAAAGTAGTTATATTGGCCTTTCAGATGAAAGATTAACCATGACCAGAGCTCTGTCTAGGGGGTGAGCAGCAGAAAAGGCAGGAGAGATCACCAGCACAGAACAAATATGGAACTATATTTAACAGCATTCTCTCTCAAGCTGTTGTAAACTGTGCTTCAGAGACTTAGTGAGCAATAGGTGGTGACTTCATAATTGTAGAGTATTATTTCCTCTATTAGTTTATGAAGCACTGTCTGAATACAGATAAGTACAAGGACTTCTGTACTGTATTAGACCAGGAATCCAGCGGTGTGCTACCTTGTTATGAGAAAAGCCACACAAACAATCCAATGACATGACATGCAAATACAATTATTTCCTTAACTCCTCTCCTAGACCTGAGTTATTTGCAGGTCAGTTGCCCTTAATGGATTTACTTATGTACTTAGTTACCCCATCTGGATTCCATGTTGTTAAACCTTGAGTGGATATAAACTTTAAGCATCTTTACAGTGAGTCTTTGGCATTGAGTTCTGTGTGTTTACTGATTTTTCTGGAAAGAATCATCTTCTAGAACTTCTTTTAGATGCTAGTGGTCTCATTTGATGTTCCCTATTTCATATATTAGAATGAAGTGTTGACCTGTGTGTACTGTCTCTTCACCAAACTTAGTATTGTAGATTTCTTTCCTATCCTCCTCACTTACCTCTTTCCAAGCAGGGGAGTTTTACTTCTCATTCCTCATGTGGAAATTAGTTTGCAACTTTGGTCATTTTCCCTAATGGCCATATTCAAGATGTGTTTGAAACAGGAATTTACACTTAAAAAGGATTTTGCTTTTTTAATTTATTTTCTAACAGTTTCCAACATTTACTTTGATTTTTTGACCACTACTGAATGGGTGCCAGCTTTTCTATACTACAAGGTCCTCTGAGGTAACATATGCAGAGCACATATGTTACATGTTTTTTTTTTTCCCAACCACTTTATACTTGTCTACACTGAGATTCATTTTCCATGCTGCTGCACAGTCTCTTGATGTCATAAATTCTGTTTTTGAAGGTCTTTTTGCAGTTTGTCATGGTCTGGCTGTATGTCCTCTTTATCTAGAATAACTGCCTACTGTCAACAAATTTTCTGCACTTGCTGCTCACATCTGGTTCATTTATGAATGTGTTGAACAGCACAAATCCCAGCATAGACCATTAATGAGCTGTAGTGAACTCTACACCATTTATTTTTACCCCCTTTCCTGACTTTTACCCACTTATTTACCCATTCAAGGCCATTCCTTCCTATCCTTTGGCGGTTTAGTTTCTTTAGAAGTCCTGAATGAAGGGATGTGTCAAGAGCCTTGTGGAAATCCAGTGAGACTAATTGAATCATCTTTATTGACATGCTTGTAGAACCTTTCAGATGATGTCAATGAGTTTATAAGGCAAAACTTTCTAAAAATAAACCAATTCACTCATTCCAACTAAATCGCATTTACAAAGTTATTAACTAATTCAGTTCTTCACAGTGTTCTCTGCTATTTTTTTAGTATTCTTCAGAGTTTCTTTTAGAATATTTTTTAAAGAATTGGCATGGCATTTGCCACCTTCCACCTTCAGGTATTGCGGAATTTTTAAGAGCCACCAGTATTAGGCTAATACATTCTTAAGTTGTCTTAGAGCTCTTTGATGAACACTGGTAGATTCCCACAATTAGTTATGGTTCGTTTTATGTGTGTTCCATGACATCTTCTGCAATGACTTTATCTGATGGGTCCTCCACAAGTAAGGGTTAGGGCATGGGGATTAAAGTTTCTTTCACAGTATAAGACTAATGTGAAGAATTCTTTTTAGCTTCTCTGTAATGGCCTGGTGTTCCCTGAGCACTCTATTACGTATTTTGGCCTTACAGACTCTCTAGGAGACTTTTCTCCCTTTTGTATTGAAGAAAACTTCAGTACTGGATTTTATCCTTTTTGATATCTGTTCTGTAAATTATTTGTGGACTTCATTTATTTAATCTGCTACAATGTTTGTTCTGTTTTCTTAAGTTGAACATGCTAACAGATTTATTTGAAGGCTTTTTTCTTGTTTCTACTAAGAAATTACCATTAAACTACTTCTGGCTTCAGAGCCATCATAAAACTATTTACCATTGCGAACTGTTTCTGTTTATATTCTGAAGAAGGAGGACATACATATTTTAACCCAGAATAAAATGAAAATACACATAGAAGCATCTATTTTCATTACAGGGTAGGCTTATGTTGTGATACTAGTTTTTCCTGAAGAGGATTTAATTATTACTTTTAGCTACTTGTAAAGACTTGATAATTAAAATGACGGGTACGTCAGAACTTTGGACAGATGGCTAAATCTGACATTTTTAAAGCTGTATATATTGTTTTACTACACTACAATGAGTGTTGTTATTTCTACCAGTGTAACAGGGTTGGATGTTAACCTGAGAGATATTTTTTCTAATATTAAGAAATCTGGTTTTCCATTGTGGTATTAAACCACAATGCCAACTGAAAAAAAAGCAGCCTTTCATAATTCTAAGATAATTGGAGGCTGAAAGCTCTAAAAATTTCTAGATTCAAGATTTCTTCAGACCTCAACCTCCTTCTGTTTCCTATGTTAAATTGGAGGGTTTTATTATCGTTGTTGATGGCAATTTTTTCTGACTGTCCATTACATATTGGAGTGTCCTTAAGTAAATTGTCTTAATTGCAGCCACAGTGCAACAGTGGTAATTGCCGGGCCTATATCATGGCCAGAAGGGAAAATATGTTGTAGGTACCAAATGAGACAAAGAAAAAAATACAGTCTAAAATTATACCATTGCTAGCACTCATGCTCATCTTTTAATTTTTCTGTATTTATTTTTGTTGTGTACATTTATTTAATTCAGTTTCACCTCTGCATAATTCATTATGCTAAACTGTATACCAATTCCGTCATTTTTCTTTTAGCAAAACGCATTACCATGGCTGCATAATGTGCACAGTACATCTATACTTGTGAGTAACAAGGTCTGTAACATTTTTTTGTAATCCATTATTGGTACATTGTAATACTACTTAATAGCATAACACATGTTTTAAGCTTCTTCCAGCTGGCATGGTCAGCTACTGCTAACTCCCAAGTTCCCAGATAATGTGAATTTGATGATCGTTCTCTGTTGCAGAGATACAGGAGTGCATAGAAATGGAGCTAATCACCAGTTCTGTATCTATAGTGTTCCTATAAAGATTTGTCACAATGACATAGATAGGGAAGGCCTGACTCTCATTTAAAATGCCAGCTCTCTACTTCTCTGCAATTTCAACCCTATTTAACACAAACCAGAGGATTCTAATGAGCACTAGCAGAAAGGAAAACCAGGCCAAGATGATGTAAGAATATGGGGAAACATTAATGGACCTTTTTATTTTTTTCCTGGCAGACATAGCACTGATTTACTTGTGTACCCGGGTATATATCTGCTGTCTTTCTTTCCAGACAGTCTTTACAAATTTTTGTCATCCAAGTATAAGAAGACACTCATAAGGTGAATAGATTAAAAGAACCCCTAGGTCAATTAAAAAGATAAGAAGTTTTTTCAAATTCACATATGTGTAAAGACTTGAAAGAAATATTAATGATGGATAATATGAAATCTCCAATGCTAGTCTAATAAAGGAAGTCAAGAATTTTACTAGTACTACTGGAAATATTAATATGTTCCTAGTTTATCTGAAAAAACAGTAGTTGAAAACATAAAAATGTCTCAACTGTAAATATTTGGTGATCCAGGAAAAAAAAAATCAATTTGTGCATATTTGATTGTTTATCCAAGTATGACATCATAAAGAAAAATACTGGGAAAATTTCTTTCAGTATGTGCATTAAAATATTGATTAATAGAAGCATCCTTGATATCATAGCCACATTCATTATTAGCTTTATTTTTCTTTTTTTTTCTGTGATTCTAAATGGAGCATTCTGGGTCAACAGAAATTCTTATTATTTGACCACATGATTGGAAAATAGCTACACTTAGTCCTAAGATACATCTGTTAAAGATAACATGTTATGCTGGGGTTTCATATTTATTTTTGAGAAATAAAAATTAAAATGACACTTATAAAATGCCAACACTCAAATAAGCGAACTGGGGCAAGGTTTCTGGCAGAAAATTTTTATATAATATAGTTATTTCTAAGGCATTCCCAGTTTCAGCTATGTAGATATCTACATCCTGATTAATCAACTAGGTTCTCTTTATAATTCAAGGAGATACATATTACTTCCAAAAAAAAGAGTTCTTCTAACCATTTTAGATATCTATATTATGATGAGATGAATCATGTTCTTGAAGTGCCCATTTTTATTCACAGAATAAAACCTGGCAAACTCAGATGTAGATGTCTGCATCATAAAAATTTAAAAGTAGATGAGATAAATCCCACTGTATTTGACTTATCTCAGTGGAAAAGAATATGAATTGCTACATAATTCTTACTAAGCATCTCGTGTTGTGGAATGAAATTACATTATCAATTGTGTTAGAAATAGTGGAGTTAAAGATAACTTTTTGCTGTGTATGATGACTGTAAATGTTATATCTATTTCCTCTGTTCTACAGCATCATTTTTAAAGTGAAGCAAGCGTTAAAATTCTACCTGAAGAAGCCTAAGGAGGAAGAGGGCTCATAAGTTATTCCCGCTCCATTAAGTTGAAAGTGCCCTGAGCCTGTTCTCTGACAATAGTCACATAATGACCAGTACCCATATAGCTAAAGATGCTGATATACACAGCATCAGTAGATGCATCAAGATTGCATTTTGATAAAGGTCCCTGGCCCATACTAACACCTGAACCATGCCCAGGAATTGCATGGAAAAGTGTTAGCAGGAATGGACAAAGATCAAGCAATGCACCTGGGGAGGAATAACCCCATGCACCAGTACAGGTTAGGGGCTGACCTGCTGGAAAACAGCTCTGTGGAAAGGGACCTGGGACCCCTGGTGGACAGGGAACTGATGGAGAGAGTACAGCAGAGGGCGACAAAGATGATTAGGGGGCTGGAATGTCTTTCTTATGAGGAAAGGCTGAGGCACTTGGGTCTTTTGGGTCTGGAGAAGAGAAGGCTGAGGGGGGATCTCACCAATGCTTATACATACTTAAAGGGAGGATGCCGGGAGGATGGCACCAGACTTTTTGCAGTGGCGCCCAGTGACATGACAAGAGGTAATGGGCACAAACGTGACCATAGGAAGTTCCATCTAAAGATGAGGAGGAACTTCTTGACTTTGAGGGTGACAGAGCACTGGAACAGGCTGCCCAGAGAAATGGTGGAGTCTCTGACCCTGGAGACATTCCAAACCCGCCTGGAAGCGGGAACCTGCTGCATGTGACCCTGCTCTGGCAGTGGGGTTGGACTAGATGATCTCCAGAGGTCCCTTCCAACCCCTGTGATTCTGTGGTTCTGTGAAAGGTCTGTTCTACATGTTTGACTTAGATCAAGTCCCAGAGTCAGTGAATATCCCCTAACAATATTTGTACCTCTAGCATAGATATTCCCTTAGATCGTGTGAGTACCTCTGATCCATACTTATAAAATGAGAGTAATGAATGCATCATACTTTTTAATGTCATAGCCTGTGTCTTGCTTGCATTTTGCATATAAATATAATGGGAATAGAGAGTGCTTCGTGGGTCAGTCTTCTTTACTCACTTACCACCCCTCATAAGAAATAATAAACACATATATTTTACATTCATAAGTCCAGTCACTTCAATCTATTGGAAAGATTGTACTTTTGGGAAGAATAAAACAGTAAAGATTTTGGTATGTCTTCCTGCTAAGGGTTGCCAGTAGTCGCCACACAAGAGAAAAAAAATACAAGTGGAAAGGGAGGTAAAAATTAAAAGAAGAATTCAGGAATCACAGAATATTCTGATGAAGCAGCAAGGGTATAGTTAGTGTCAGAATTTTTTGGCATGCACCACAAAGTAACCTTTGTAAACCCCAAACCTTGATCTTTTTTGATGGGAGAAAATGGTTGGCCAGAGAGAATAAGAAGAAATTACTGGGAAATATTAAAAAATGACAGCTTTAACACATAGTTAATATGTTACATAAAATTCAAGTTTCTCAGGGTAAATGAGTTTGTACATATGCTTCCTAGAATATTGTATGTCATATTCAAGAACAATTTTTCCCTATTCATAGCTAAATTATATAGAACGTTCATTGGTAATTAATTTTATACTCCATAAAAATTAAGTCACTTACCAAATTTTTGCCATTATAAAGTGATGACTTTTTTACCAGAGTACTTTTCGGTGAGTTCTCTTTTTCACGGTTCAATGTCAAACTTTAACAGGAAGTATATAAACATATAGAGGAGTACAGAGTAAGGAAAATGGCTTCAGTTCAATATAAATATAAAATGTTCAACATTTTTAAAAAATCTAATTTAAATTAAATTTTATTAAAATGATGGTTGAGCTTTTCTTTTTGAGTATGTCTAATGCCTATTCTTCAGCTGTTACTCAAAAATGTTTTTTAAGATTTTATATTAACATAATTTGACTATGCAGATGTATAGGGTTTTTAGAACTGCTCTCATTTTTTTCAAATAAAAGTGACTTGTAGTAGATACTGCATGTTAGAGGAATGGAGCTAAGTCCTTTATAGCATTTTGCAATAATTCTTTTTAATATCCTTTTCTTATTGAGGGAATGTTTTAATTAAAGTTTTAGATCATATCGCTTAGATAACTGTAAAATCTATTTTCTGAGTAGTATACTGGAGCATATTTCTGCTTAATTCACAATCCTGCCTTTATTTGATCATATTCTACATTTATTTTCTTGGTGAGATGGCCTTTTTGTTTGTTTAATTCTCTGATTTGTTTGGTAGGTTTTTTGTTTGGTTGGTTGGTTTTTGTTTGTTTTGGGGCTTTTTTCTGGTAGTATTTGCAATACACATTTAAAAAAATTGGATATAAACTTAACAAAAGTTTGGTACCCCTGACCTCTGAAGTCCAGCATTGATACTAAATATGTGCCACAGGTTAAGAAAAATGGATATAATAGTTAGGCTATTATTTGACACTTACTCTAAAATTTTTAAAGAAAAAAAATGTAGGGTTTTTTGTTTGTTTGTTTTTATATAAATTACATATTTTTGGTCTCTATGTTACCGATGAAAGTTCTAGATCAAAACTCTGAGTTTCTTTGAGTTTAAATTTGCCATGGTTATTTTTCCTAACACAGTAAACACAAATCTTAGGATGCTGAAAGATCACCCCAAAGGCATCGAAAATGCTGTTTATCATGTCTGGGTTTGGGGGATTTTTACCAAAAATCTGATAGGAAAGCACTATAAACATTTAATCCAATTGATTTTACTCTTCTTTAGGAGCATATTTCCCAGCTGGTATTGTAGGATGACCTTTCAATTGATTTCAGGGGGAATCTGAATTAGCCCTTATGTTGCTAATGAGTTCTTTTTACTGTAGTACTCTGTTTCACTTTGGATTTACAGCCCTTTGGTGACATCACTGAGTCAGGAGGGGCAAAATGTTAATACTCACATCTGACATAAATCTTTGAGAAGAGAGAGAATCTTGTCCTGCCCACTTAGTTATAGAAAATGTTTCAGCCAAAGTCTGAAGAAGTGCTGGCTTTGGACCCTTTGAATAAAAAACTTGACCAATATTTTTATAAGTAAATAAGAATAAATTGTGTTTTCCTCAGATATTCATCTGTTGTTTGAGAATAAAATTCCTTGCTTGTTGAAAAACAAAGCACACTTCCTCAAATCAGTAACATGTCATTTTTGGAATTACGTGCAGTGTCTGCAATCTGACTCACATGTACAAATCAGCTGAAAAAGGATTATTGCCTATTTTTTAATGAATCAGTTTTGATGCATAGTCCAACAGATGATTTATACCTTATAATTTTCTACACATTTTACTACTTGTTAATGATAAAATATGCATTTGAGGAGAACAATGGAAAAAGTTAAAACTGAATAAATTTTTGTTACAGAATTTACTTGCAATATCTTGCCCTTTTAATGTCCTTAAATATGCCCCAGACCCCTTGTGTAAGTTCATCTGACTTCTCTCAACAGTACAGTCCATATGTCTCTTAATATCAACAAATTAACAAGAATATTTATCCCAAGCAGTCTGGCAAAGTACTGTCTATATTTGAGGGAACAATTTATCCCTATGAATTGCAGTAAAAGGCAATTTTTGTCTAATTACGCTGAGCATATTGAAATGTTAGCTTTTCCCTCATGGGTACTAACACCAGATTTGTAATTGTTGATGGTATTGAATTTAAAATGTCCCTCCATTTGGGAATTAGAAAACCCAAGTTTGCTCTTGAATATATGACCCTTACTTGTTAAAATCTGAAATATACTTACTGTGTTCTTACAGATGTCTTTAGGCTACCATGAGAGAAAGACTTCATTTTTTCAAAAAGTTTCCAAGTTTCAGTTTTAATCTGTTTTACTTGATAATCCATACATTTTAGTAATATAATATAGAAATAAAAAAAATCAAAAGTTTAAATATTTTGTAACTACTTTGTTTTGTTTTGTTTTGTTTTTTAACTGATGATTCACTAAAGAGATCACATATGAAGGTACGAAGTCTCTCCTGTGCACATTCCTTCACCTGTAGAGTCTTAGATGAAAAGCTATGAAGTATTTGTTTTAGGCTAATGAAGTAACCTCCCCTTGGAAAAAAAATATGCAACTTACATTGGTTTTCCTCTAATAATATCCCAACTATACTGTCTTTTTCATAAAAATCAGGGAGAAAGAGAGAGAGAAAGAAAGAGAAAACAAAGTATAACAGCACGCAAGGTATTTCCCCCTCCAAGACAGTAGTTCCACTTATTGAACTATGTGGTGGTAACTGAGTTTCCTAAACAAATGAGTGTTTTCTTTACATGGTGTTCATGGTAAAACTGTTCATCAGTATGACCTGAAGAGTGGAATTTCAACCAACGAAATTTTACTGAAATTTTTTTTTTGTAAAATTTGGCTTTTTAATTTTGTTTCATGAACAGATACATTAATTTTATGTCAGTCAATATGTGGCTGCAAGAAATCACTAAAAAAAAATAATATTAGCAATGGAGCTTTATTGTGCTCATCCTTTCATGTGATAATGTGCTCATGTAATAGAGAAACCAAGCAAACGCTACAGTGGCCCACTCAAAGCTAATGATCTCTTAGTAATTAGCTCAGCAATAAAATTCATAAAATGAACTGTTTTTAAGAATAAAGGAAAACAGATCTTTTAAATATTTGTGATTAATTTATCGAGACATAATTTCTAATGTATGCTGGCATTTATTAATTATTACAATTAAATTGCTTTTTTTTCTTCTAGTTTGTGATTTAAAGCAAAAAAACCCCAACCTTCTATTGAGTGAAGTGATGCCTAGAACACTTTTAAGAAATATCAACCTTATTAAAAAGGAGTATAATTTAAAGCGATAACCATGCCCCCATTAATCCAGGATCTAGTCATCTAGTAAGACTAGATCTTTTCTTCTTATTGCACTCAAAAAAGTAGTCTTCATCATTCTTTTACTGATAAAATCTTTAGAAGTGAATACATTGTAATAAGCCATTTTTTATATACATTTCAAAAAAATCTACAGACCTTCATTTTATTTGAAATGAAACAGAAGAATAATAAAAGCTTTATATGTCTCCAGTTAAATATGGGAAAGTATCAGATAAGTATCAGGAACAATTTTACTCATTTAATGTTTTAAGACAGGAGAAACAGTAGTTTAAGGTTCGAGAAGGTTGTTACTCAAATCATGTCCCTATTTTAATGTATGTTATGTATTTCTGTATTTATCCATATACATACAAGAAAGATCATTCTATTCGTTATTCCTTGTACTGGGGACATTATGCTTTCAAATGTCAACAAGCATAATCTTTGTGCAATTGCACTTTCATGGACCTCCATCCCGTAGCACAAAGATTCAAAGGAAGATTGGTGAAACTATAACAAGTCACAGAATGAATGGAATAGCTGAGACAAGTACAGACACAAGCTCCTGTCCAAATTCTAAATGGATCTTTTTTGAGTCTTAAGAAATCTTTCCTTGTTATTTGAATTTTTTTCTCTATAATTATTACCAGTAATATTTTTACTGATCCCACGCTTATCTTTGACATAAGGATTGATGGCGATAACAGATAAAAAGATTGCTATGACATCTCTCTTAAATATATGTATGTACTACTTTTGGCTACGATGCATCTGTAAAAATGGAAATATTTCTCTCTAGGTTAATCTGCGGTTAAAAAACCCCATCAAACTATATTTAAAAAACCCTATGAAAACAGTGAATAAGAATGAGAAAAACTCACAAACCTCAGCGAGAAAGTCCAGATGGAAATATCTCTATGGCAGCTATTTAAAAAAACCCATCACACATCTCCCCCTCACACACACACACACGCACACAAAGTGAACGTGTGAAAATGTGCTTCACGGTAATCTCTTCTTTAGTTGGAATGTAAAATTGAGTTTTTCCTTCTATTTTTCATCTTCTTAGTGATGTTTTAAAATACAATAGTGAGAATATTCTAAGGCTTCCTCCAAGGGCAGAGGATGGTTAATGCAAATAAAATAGACCATTCTGTTAATTGCTGCCTTAGCTAATTAATCAGATAATTCAGGTAAGGTTTTGTGCATCAGACTGAAGAGGTCAGTAGAGTTACATTACACAGTGTAAACGGGACAAGCCCCAACTGCCTCAGAGAAACTTCTCTTGGTAAAAATGTGAAAGAGGAAGGATGATTTCCAGGATGTCCTGGGCTTCTGGCAGGTGTATGAATTAAAATGTCTGCCAATGCACTTCCAGTTCACATTCTTTACTGATTTAAACCCCAAGTGGCTTAAAACGGTATTGCAGGTGCAGCCCAGTCCTCTCTGTAACAGGCAGGTTGGAAAAACAGCCATTTCCTGAAGTTATACCCCTCCATGTAATAAAAGAAAAGTATTTTTGAAGAACGTGTTTATGTCCCTCTGTGTGGAAATGACAGGAATATTGATCAGAGGTTACTGAAGATTAAAACCACTAAGATGCCCAACTGGTTAATTCCAAAGATGTTGGAAGAAGTCATAGAGCTCCTTCAGCACTTCTTTGAATCTCTACTGATATGAACAGTAAGGGGGGAAGAGTGAGAGTTTGAGGTTCACTAGCTTGTGCCACATAAAATTTTAAAGGAAGAACCATTGTTAGCAAAAGCAGTGAAGTTATAAAGGCATACACAGGAAATATCTGGGAATCTTGAAGACACTACAGTCATTGATCTTTTCAAAGTAAACATAATTTTTCCTACAGTGTTATTTAAACCCTGGATTCTAGAAGGCAATCACTTATCTGCTTGATTGCAAAAATTTAATGATAATAGTGAAAATATCATTTAATGTTTATAGGTCCAAATTCATGTTATACACAAAACTTTAAGATTTCTTTTTATCTGAAACATATTTCCATGTTGATTTTTATTCTTGTGTAAAGTGAACAAATATTTTCACTTATCTTCCTCTTATTTCACTACCTGACAGCAGGTCAAGTAATGCAATATATTTTCCTCATCGTAGTGTGAGTCTTTCATGAGTAGAAATATTGTAGTCCAATCTGAGTTGAAAGCAGTTGCAATATTTAATACATTTTTTCCCATCACACCTGGAAGAAATGCTACCACTGTTACAGCCTTATTGATCAGTGATTTGGTTAAATAAAAAGTTCTAGGTTAGGCTGCTTATAAATATTTTACGGACTGCCACATGCCAAAAAAGAACACTCTGGAAAGCCTCTTCCCCAACCTAGCTTTTTGTCACCTATATTACCCTATTCAAAGAACTGTATTAGCATCCTAATATTTTCTAAAGCAATTTATACTTTTACATCATCGTATGTAGCTGCCCACTGCCATCCTGACTGTTTAGGCATTTTACAGAGAGTACCTACTAGAGAAGAAATAAACACCCTTATTTTTTCATGTTTGACTATATGGGCTACAGTATGCATAGTACTTACCTTCTTATACCACTTAAGAGGTGGGGAGATGCTTAGCCTGGCCAAATCCTACTGAAGTTCATGGTAGGTTTCCTGCCAACACCAACAGGCTTTGCAGCAAAGCCTGTGTAAATCACTCTGGCTGCTCTCCCACTTTGCTGCACAAAGGAGGTCTGTTCAGGGAAACAGCTACAATAAGTCACATTTTGTACTTAAGTAGCAGGAGGGCACATCTCCTATAGGATGAGATGATAAGAAAGCCGTAGTGGTTCAGACCAAGACTGATCTTACCTTGTAATAGGCAGCAGGAGAAAGAACAAAAGAAATAGGATAACCATGAAGTGATCTTTTGTCACCCAGTTGCTGGCAATCATTGGTTTTAGGACTTTCTGATAATGAATCTAATCCCTTTTTCAACACTTTTGCTTAGTGTAGTATGTATAAAAAAGAACTTTCCTTTTCTTTTCATGTTCTACCTGTTAATTTTGGTATTCTGAGGAAATAAACCAAAACCTTAAAGGAAATTTCTCTTTTCACCTTCTCTAGTCATACACATTTATAAAATTCTTTGCCAGCTGAAGAAACCTAAGCTATTTATTCTCTGTGAAAACTGTTCCATATCCCTGGTTTTCTCACACTTTTCCTTGTTCCTTTTCTAGGTCTTTACTTTCTTTCCTCGACCTAGAAAAGGGGCAGCTGGAAATCTGCCTACTTAGTCTAGTATGGAAAAATAATATAGTTAATTTCCCCTTCTTTATTTACTATAACATCATGAGATCTAATATATTATTTCTTTTTTTTTTTTGAGATATAATGACTAATACTTCACTCTGCTTCTGAAGTATAGATGAAATAGAGACCTATCAAGCACACAATACTCTTATAAATTTGTTATTTAATAAATAACTCCCTAAGATTTCCAAGTGTACCTCTTGCCTTTTCACAAATGTGCAATGTTGAGCTCATTTTTCAGATAAACATCCATAATGAATTTAAGATCTGTTTTTTCAGTGGTAATGGGAAATTTGGATATCATGTTTTGTGTTGTTTTATTTTCCTTTTCACAACTAACATTCATTTCCTTCTGTCAGTTGTGCCAAGTGTTTTCCTACTAGAAGATTCTTGTAGATTTTTGTTACCTTTTTTTTTCTGGTCTGAAAAATATTTTTGATCAGCAGCATGCTGTCACTGCTTTATTCATTACTTTTTCAAATAATTTTTGATATGTTGAATTATATTGAGTGTGTGTTTCAGAGAGTAAGCTAATTTGTTAGTTTGTTCTTACCTTTAGTTTAACATCTTTTTGAATTTGCCAATCCAAAAGGAGGTATTTACTCTTATCTGAATTTCTATAATATAGTTATATCTATATCTACACATACACTATATATTTCTCAATTTGCTACTAGCTCGTGCTTTATCTTCATATTCATCTATTACGTGAGGCTTCTGAATTTAAACAGAATAATGGATTTAATTGCTAGCCACTTCCATGTGTGCTGAAAAATTTGCCTACTGTGACTTATTGGACAGATATATTAATAATTTTTTCACATAACTGTAGAAATCCTAATATAAATGCATATGTATGGAAAGTGACCTAGGCACACACGCATATATCCCTTTAACATAACTTATTTTCTTGTACAAACAGAAGGTAATTCAAGCAGATCTACCTTAAAGCTGCAAACTTGTACATATAGAATGTATAATTACGCTGCTCTATCCTTAAATACTCAAACTTGTGAGCATAGAAAAGCTTATGAGAGTCTCATGTCATGTGTGTGTATGTGTGTGCGTGTAAGTTAAAACAGCCTGCATTCTCAAAATAGGGCAGGTAGAATTCATGAAAGAATTAATATGATTAAAGACAGATGAACACCAGGTCTATATGTATAGTGAATAGGAATAAATTGACATGTCTAGGATGTGATTTTTGTCATCACAAAGTCAGTATTTACATTTAAGTAGAATAATCAGACATCTTGTTTCTCTTCATTGCCTAGAAAGTAAACAATGAAGTTCCTGCACTGCAACTCAGATGCTAAAGTTTACATTGTTTATGTCTAAAATTAGATGTGGTAAATTCTATTTTGAGAAATTGTACTGAAATGAATGGAAGTCGATATGCTGTTGAGCCTTTTGAATGTGATACCCCAATTAGACAATTAACTATGGATTTGAAGAACAACATTTTAAATCTTTGCCAGCATATTAATCTGATTACTATTTTTTTTTTAGAAAATGCCTTTATATAAAAGATACATATAATTTTATTTAATTAATATGATGTTAAAAAAGACAGATTAGTTTGACTTTATTGTTTCAAAAAATAAAATAAATGGATGGTACAATGAACATTTAAAAACATATTTCTCCTCTTGGGTGGCATTATAAATTGTTCTGTTAGAAAGTTTTGACACGGAGTATAGAATCATTATACATTTTTTACTTTTTTTTTTGTTTTACAAAAGACTAGCAGTTGGAAATATTATAATTTTTGTAAATTTATGTTAAACATGTATGTAAAAAAACATACCTATCCATCAATACTTCTATCAGAGAGATGAAGTTAAATCTCCCTTCCACAGATTTCAATGGAGCCAGACAGAGGTCTCAATTTCATTCCACCTGTTTATACAAGAAACTACATAACTGTGTAAGTAGAACTTAAACAAATATTTCTTGTGGTATTGTAAGTTGAAAGAAGAAAAGTATTGCTACAGGTATAAATCACCCTGAATGCTTTATACACGTGTCATCTTATTCTCTTCAGAAACCTTTTCACCCTGTGTGTCAGTATCATTGCAATTGCACTAGTGGTGGCAAGGCAGACTGGTGAGGGATGCAGCCTTTTTCCCCCAAAGCCACACAGAACGCATGGCCTCAGGAAAAAGTGGTTGAGCATTCCCTTGCTTGTAACATTAATTGTCCAGGTAAGGTCCAAATGGCATGGGACTCCCCAGTTTCTTGAGTGTGCTGTAAATGACATACTTACACACAAATTTACGTGCATATGCAAAATGTTTTCCACATAAAATGTGTATGTAAATCATGGAAAAAATTGGTGAAATATCTTTCAGTGAAGTTAATGATTAGATAAATTTAAACATAGAAACTGGTTGGGTTTTAGGGTGTTGTTTGTTTTGGTTTTTTTTTTTAATTTTTCAACATTTGTTCCCCGTCGATCCTTTAGTTTTGTTAGAGGTTGAAGAAATCCTCCTTGCTTTCAACAGGTGAGGTGAAGAAGGTCAGACCTGCAGTGTGTTAAGTTTGCTGGAGAATTGGAATTATATACTTAGAAACGGAATCTTAGTATTTAAGTGGATAAATCAAAGAGAAAGTACTTGTTGAGAACATTTTGTAAACTTTTACAGGGTGAGGGTATGTTACCCTCCAATGTGTTATTGTCTGTTTAATTACTTGAGCAACTTTCCCACCGTTGCCACTGAAGGTATTGCACATGACTCATAAAAAAGCAAAAAATGGCAGAATCACAAACTCATGTGGGTGGGTAGGGTCCTCAGGAGGTCAGCTATTCCAACCTCCTGCTCCAAGCAGGATTAACAGTGCATTCACACCACATTGCTTAGGGTTTTATTCAGCTGAGTATTGAAAAGCTCCACTGATGGAGAACGCAATACCTCTCTGTGGGCAACCTGCTCTGCTGCTTAATTATCCGCTGAGTGAAATTTTTATCTGTCTATATCCAGCTGGCATCCTCTTGTTTCAATTTAGGACCACTGTCTCTTTTGTTCTCCTGTTATGTGTAACAGTAGAGACCCTGCCTCTGTCTTCTCAGTAACCGCCCAATAGGTTCTGGGGGGGCTGCTGTTAGGTCACCCATGGCTGGCGCTTCTCCAAGCTGAAAAAGGCCCAGGCCCTCAGCCTGTCCTCAAAGATCAAGTGCTCCAGCCATGACCATCTTGGTGGACTTGGTCCAGTTTCCTGATACCTTTCCTGTCTCAGGGGGCCCAGAACTACATGCACTATTTGTGATGTACTACAATGAGAGACAAAAAAATGTTCATGTTCCTCAATCTGCTGGCTAAGCAGAATTGACTGGAATGAGTTGTGATGCTGAAAATGTTTGAAAATCAGGACAACTATTCACACCAGCAAGTTAAGAAAGTCTACTTAAAATGATTGTTTCTTGAGTTCTTGAAACAATGCAGATTATTTTACAGTATTATATTTATATGAAAAGATTAATAAGAGCATGAGGTTTCATGACTATTTTTAGTTTATTCTGATTTCCCTTTGACAACTTTGCCTTTGAGAAGGCTTCTAGCTCAATATTTAACTTCATCAGTAATATAAACTCTGTGAGAATCAATGTCTAAGTACTCTCCTAACTGCCAGCCTCTATTGCCAGGAAAATCACTTAATGACTTTAAAAATTTTGCAGATACAGCAAAGCTACAGCAGCAAGCTATCTTTCTTTTTTAAAGTACTTTTAGACAGAGGTGTATGCACGTGTGCATGTTTGGGCATTTGTGGGTACATGTGTATACACAAGCATTGTATAATGTTTGCAGTGTTTTTGACAAAGGTACAAACTAAACCTTAAATGTCATTACTAATCAATTAGTACACACAACTAATAACATTCTTTAAATCTGTTTTGAAAAGGTTAATGACAATGAAATTTCAGTGAAAAATAGAAATAACAATTTGATGACTGTATCTAAGACACATTGTGACCTCCTACTGCTTGGAAAAGAGACATAAATAAATTGTGATTAATATAATAAATAGAATCATAAATAAAAGTGTTACAGCATATTGGCATTAATAAGAACTTTAATTCAAACTAAAATGTGGTCATCACTGCAAGGGAATACTGCAAAAGAAAGAAAAATAATGACGGAATTAAATACAAAATTAACTACTAAATTTATGTTCAGAAGAGATGCATGTAGGTGAGTATATTTTTTGATATACATTCTTGTCGGTCACAGATGGTACTGTACTCATGTCCCTTCAGGGAGCATCAAGATGTTGGTGTACCTGTGGTGGCTAACCTTAACTAACAGCTGATTTCCCACCCAGCTGCTCACTCACAGAGTTTACTGCGCATTTACAGCATACAACAGTTCATCTCTGCTACTTCTTCCGCCTCACACACTTTTACCCTGATCCAGCACGGACTTTCCACAGGACACAGTTTCCTTCAGGAAATATATTCCTTCTCCATCATGGGGTCCTCCATGGGCTGCACTGTGAGTATCTACTCTGGCACCATGGAGGACCTCCTTTTCCTCCTTCTCTGACTTTGGCATTCCCTCTGCTTTTTCTCTGTTAGTTCCCTCTTCCTTTGCCTGTCCAGTGTTTTTTTGCCCTTTCTTAAACACGCTTTCCCACAGACACCACCAGTGGCTTGGCTGTTGGTCTCAGCTGTGTTCTGTGGTGGGTCTGTTGGAACTGTCTGGAAACAGCCCTGTCTGACATGGAACAGCCCCTGACCTCACAGAGGCCACCCCTGCACCACTCCACTCCCACTACCAAAACTTTGCCACCTATGCCCAATACAGTACCGTTTTTCACATATAATATTTTAATGAAAAAAAAAATTTCTTTCTTTGATAATTTGGGTGACATTTCTTATTTCACTCCCTGATGCCTTGAAAAGTATGGTTAAACATTCATATTTATGCTGCTTTCCCCCTTGTACTATTTTTACTATATTTTTCACATACACCTACAAGGTATTAAAGAGTTAACTCTAAAAATGGTATTGGAGCAGATCCCTCCAAATAGATAAAATAATGGTGGAACAAGAACACCTGTGAAGACATTGAGAAAGCCTATAGGGGACACCATGTTCTGAATCTGCACTGTTAAAAGTGTGTGCTCATGTAAAGGTATTGGTTGGGATGGTTTTATGAACATCTTAAGTGTGCAGCAGAATTAATTAAGAGTTTAAAATAAGCTCAACGCTAGGTTTTTTTGCTACATGGCCCTCCTGATATCTACCAGAGCAGTCTCATTGCTGAGACATAGAATATATATTAAGTAGGTATGGAGGAAAGCCTTATCCTTTCCCCTACTTTGTAATGGATTCTGTGCAAAATCTCTGACCCTTGACTGTTAGACTTACAGTGTTTCATGTGCCAGCCTCAAAGGAACACATACTTTGTTCAGCAGGTAGATCTGAAGCAGCCCATTACGTGCTGTCATGGGATTTTTTTAATCTCCCCCTCCTAATAATTACTGCCTGCCATCAAGATTTAGGGCTTTAGCTAATCTGTATTAATTTCCATACTTCTCTTTGGCTTAAGTTGGACTACTCTTGTTTCTCAATTCTCAATCTGTATTAAAGTATAGTGTTTTCCATACTATTATGATAAACTGTATGTCAGAAACTATTCAGTTCAACTGCTTTAAGCCAAAATCCTGATCAAAGTGATTTATGAATTTATTAATGACACTAATTTATTAACTGACAGTCAGCGAACCATACATTCAGGATCAATATCAGTAATAAAACTTACAAACCATAACACCAGTTTTGCACCGTGTTACTAAACACTTGGGTACTGTCACTCTGCTAAGCGGGTGCGGGCTGCTCTCAGTGACCCGTGCACTACCAAGTCTGGGCAGCGTTTGGGTGCCCTGGGGTTATTGCCAGCAGGGACAGACCTCTGTGATGCTTCCTTTCCAAGGTCTTATCCCCATGTTAGAAATGTTCATGCTTCTTTTATACTTCTTATCAGGCTGAGTCTTCCTTTTCTTCAAAAGTCATTCTGGTATTTCCCAGTTACTGTTGAATCCAGCTGATGATCATCATTGCTTTGGGGCTGATGCTGGTCTTCCTCTTTAACAAGATGAGTTTTTGGCAAATGACGTCGGGACAGTTTTGTTTATTCACACACTTACAATAGTTGCACTCAGCCTTATGTCAAAAACTGTTTTTCTGCAGGACAGTTGCTACAGGTGGGTCATGTAGGCACCCCACATCCTCCTTCCCCAGCGATTTTTTTGTAATTCACAAGTTATCCTAAGGTTACTATTGAGGAATGATTATGCAAAGAAATGCATGAGAAGCAGGATCCTTTTCTCTTGCTCTCTTTCTCTTCTCAAACCTGCTGCACACAAGCACACAGACACACATGTTTTTTGAGCTATCTGGGAATATTAGAAATATTGTACTAATAGAACTGGAGTTAACAACCTAAAATAATGTAATAAAATAAAACATCTAATACAATTTAAACTTAAAATTTAGGTAACATTACTTAGTTGTGTCTAGCCATCACCTGTGGAATCAGGAAAATTAAGTTTAGTTTCATTGTGTCGTAAATGCTGCAAAAGATTTTATAAATTTATAAGGAGGAATGGGAAAGAAATAACAAGAAAAGAAAGGGATCTTACTTTTCATCCATCTTGTTGCAGAATATTTCTGAAAAATGCATACAGTTCTAGGAGGGAAAAAAATAACCTAAATTAATTTCATATGTAGCCAAAGGAGACCTTTTTACAAAATTTAGAGACAACAAAATATCATTTTTATATGTTTTATTGAAATTTTCTGTATTTTATGGATTTTTTGGTCTGATCCAGCTGCACTTCGAATGAGACAAAGTGGATGGCATGTTTTCGTGCTCCTCTATAGGCACTGTCACGTCAGTGTTACACCAATCAGGTCACTGTTAATGGAAAGAAAGATGCTCTTCAGTTAAGTACCATTTATCTCATTGATAAACACTACTAAACTTTACATGAGAGAAAAGAACAGACATCATAAAGGAATACTGATAAAAATACATAATTTTTTCCTGCCAGATGGATAAATGTGGTTATGATCACATATTTAGAAAGTCACCAATTAATAGATAGATTTAGAGCCATGAACTACTCAAAGCAACATGTTACTAAAAATTATTTTTCTCTTACCTTTTTCTTGGAACTGTAAAATGTAGGTAAGATTAACTGATACTTCGAAATCACATCAAATAATATTGACCTTTTAGAATCCAAACCCAGAAAATTCACATTTCAGTTTTGGTGTATTCATACACACGCGCACACACACACACACACACACAAAAGCACACACACACACACGCACACACACATGATTTTGAACAGTTATTGAAATGAATGTGTACTCTTTCAAGATTATATTCATATAGCAACATGAAATGTTTATCAGTTACTTATTGATCAAGGCTTCTTCTATTGGACAGTCTTCTGAAGTAAAATCTGGATATTCATTTTAAGTGCTGGAACATATAAACTTTTTTTAAAAAGAACTTTTCTCCAAGGACAAAATTCCAGGCAGAGACTTACAGAAAGAAGTATAAGAACTAACTGAAGTGCTCAGTACACATTTCCAGAAAATTGCCAAAGGCAAGGTTTAAATGAACAGCAGATTGGTGCTATTTAAGTTCAATGGACACAGCATGTCACTTTGAGACACTTTCTTATCCTGTTGGTGGATTGATCAGAACAGAGCTCTGTTCCTGGTTCTGCCATATAGGATAAATGACCTTCTCTGCCTTGTCAACCTGTCAACGTGGCTTGACCTATAATATAGACCTAACTTTTGCTCTGAGTAACTTTTAAGATATTGATTCCCCAAAAGAAACGTAGATGTCACACAGTAGCTGGGATTGATTCTGAAAAAAAGGCTGTCACGTCGTTAAGACTCAGAAGAATTTTCTGACCCTTTAGTGGGGAAATAAAAGGTGTGAAAAACATAAAAGCTTTTCCTCCAGTCTATTTAGTGGGCTGCAGCTCAAGATGTTACGTTAGATCAAGTGTCCTCAAATTTTGATCATTGACTCAACACCTCCCATTCAGGAAACACAACGCATTTCACATCACCACTGAAATATAGATGTCAGAGGACTTAGAGAATTCTTCTGATAAAGAACAACGTAACCTGAACTCAACTACTGAATAGCAGAGTTTCTATGCGTTTGTAAATTCTTGTGCCCATGCCTATTTTCCTTTGTCTATGCAGTCTTTTATAGCTATAGACGCATTCATTCAAACTTACACAAAACCTAAATAGGTTTTTGGTTTTTTTGTTTAAGCACTATTTTTGCAATGCTGAAAAAATTACGTGCATGTCAACATGAACAAAGACACAGTTACAATAGATATTTGAAAATATCTATAATGTGTTAGAATTTGATATTTTTTTTAGAAACTAAACATTGTTAAGAAAAAAAAAAGCTTTGCCAAACCATTCTCATCTAGCATTAAGTTGGAGAAAAACAACCAAATGAAAACTTTCTGTATATTTGGACACTTTTAACGTTAAAATGTGCAGATATGTCTTGGTCCATTTGATTCTCTTAAGTGTGAAATAAATTTTTCATGTTCTCTGTCTGAAAATAAGTGTCATGGACATTATGCTTACTTATGACAAAATATTTTTAAGATGTGAATTACAGCATTGAAAAAATCCTCCATATGAAGGACAACAGGAAATTTCAAAATGCAGAAAATAGCAAAGGCTTTGGGATTTTTTCAGTGGAAAAGAGAGTTAGTAATAATACTTGGGACATACTCCTACTTATATAAAGCCTAGTATAGTTTTAAAAATTAGTATAAGAAAAAAAATTTCATCTTACCATAGGTATTTAGTTAATGATTTTCAACTACATTACTTTTCCTAATTCGACAACTTTAGTCACATGGGAAACCGCCCAGAGGAGTGTGAAGCTTGCATGGGGGTGGGTTCTGAGACTGTCAAGAAGAGATAGAATATTGCTCACCTGCTAGAGTGAAAAACACACAGCACCATACTCCACATGGGATTGATAACACTGATATAAGGGACAGTGAAGGCAACATGCTATAGCAGATTAGCTTCCTGAAGAACAAGGAACATACTTCCTCATCTATTTTCTTTGCAGGCTGGAGAAGTTGCACTACCAGAAGACAGCACAGAGAATGTTGAGTCTTTTGTCCTTCTTATTTCAAAATAACTTCCGTAACAATGATGTCCTCAATGGAACAAGCTAAAACATCAACTCAATTATTTCCAAAAATAATATCCCATTTCTCCTAAAATGAGGTTGGCAATCATTAGAAGTTAATTCCTGCACATAGAGATTGGTCTTATGGATGTAAAGATAGAACTGTTCTAAGGACAGCAGAAATGGAACTTACAGTCATGTACTATAGTTCATAAAGCTAGTCTTGAAAATAAAATACTCTTTATTTAACTGTGATCAGAACAATGATTGTATAAAACTGTAATCAATCTATGCAATGTCTTACACATATTGAAAATGTGTTTGATTTTCTTTTATTTTCTTTATAATATAATAATGATATTGATAAAAAAAGAGATTGCAACACTGATAAGGAGAGCAAAAAGTTTAGGCAGACCTTGACTGTGATCCCTGTAAAACAGAAAGAAAAACACAAATGCATCTTGTATGGATGTTTTGTTAAGAGTAAACAAGAAAGTCTATGAAAACAAACCTAAAAAGAAAACTGTCTTGCAAAGACTTAAAGGAAAGGGGAAAAAAAAGATAATTTGTAAGCCATTTTTATTTCTGGTTTGTTTCATTTTCATCTATCGTTGAGAGTTGCCACTTCAAATTTCTGTTCAAACATGCTCCTGAATTTGGAAGCCTTGTGGATTTGGGGAGGGAAGAGGGAAGGGTCTGTGGGTGAAAGGTTATTCACACTCTTGGCATGGTCTGGACACATCTACATCAAACTACTCACAAACAGAAATAATTTAACCTGTGTATATATAATTTATACATACACATGCCACTTTCTTTATGTACAGTTTGGTCTAGCGCTAAATATATGAAGTACCATGTTGCATTTATCACACCATCTGCATCTTTTCTCCACACATAGATGTGTTCATTTTCTTGTAGAGTTATCCTTGCCCTATCGGTGGCTGAGTGTTTCATAGTATTAATATGTTTATATTAACAGCAGCCATAGAAGAGAAGACGTACATATTCACCTACTACAAACAGGAAACATGAACTCTAAGTGTTGCTTTTTATAACTCTAGGGTCTGTCTGTATTATTATACTGTAATTCATGTGTTCAAAATGTTGCTCTCTTGAAATTCATTACAGCTGGCAGTACTTAACATTTTGTGAATAAAATTTGCTGGCATCAAATCCAATTCCTAAAAAAGTGACAAGCACATAGTAGCTACTTTAAAAACAGTTGTTAGAAGGCAGTTTGATATCACTGTACAGCAAAACCACTGAAATCTCCAGAAAATAACAAAATTCCCTCCATTTTTTGTTATTTCTTTTTTAACTTTTAATTCTAAGACAAGTTCTGCAGTGCATCAGCTACAGTTCTTCTATTCATGCTGGGAAAAAAGTCATTCTGCGTATTTAATAGTGAAAGAATCCCACAGAAAATATCTCAGGGCACACACACAAAGGAACCAACTATGTTTTTCTTATGTCCTCCATTCTGGGTAATCAACTTCTCAAGCTCAATCTCAGAAAGCCTCACAGGACGGCTGCTCTGTGAGGTCAGGATGTCCCCACCGGGTGTTATGGCAGGGCCTGGCAGCCAGGACCATTCCACTGCCCAGCCAGGAGCTGAGCAGCTGGGGTACACCAGGGGCAGCCCCAGCCCTGGGCATCAGGCTCCTCCCTGGGGGTGGGGACAGGCTGAGATAAGGCCAGGACATGGACCTGCAGGTGGGAAAGCACAGCTGTGGGGAGATGGCAACCAGCCCTCTTGTGACATTGGGGCGGGGGGTTGGGGGGATGTAGGACATGGACATACTGGAGAGAGTCCAGCAAGAAGCTACAAAGAAGATGAAGAGATTGGAGCATTTCTCCTATGAGGAAAGGCTGAGGGATTGTTCAGCATGGGGAGGAGAAAGCTCCAGGGGGATCTTACAAATGTGTACAAATACCTGAAGGGAGGCTGCAAAGAATAGGGAGCCAGGCTCTTTTCAGTGGTACCCAGTGTCAAGACAAGAGGCAATGGGCACAAACTGAAACTCAGGAGGTACCATCTGAACATCAGAAAACACTTTTTTACTGTGAGGGGGTGACTGAGTGCTGGCACAGGTTGCTCAGAGAGGTTGTGGAGTCTCCCATCTTGGAGATACTCAAAAGCTGTCTGGACATGGTGCTGGGCAATCGGTTCTAGGTGGTCCTGCCTGAGCAGAAGGGTTACACACGATAACCTGGAGGTCCCTTCCAATCTCAATCATTCTGTGATTCTGTGATTTATCCTTTTTTTTTTTTTTTCAGTTATCTGAATTTTTAGCTTTTTTATAAAACACTGGGGAAAAAAATGGGGTGAATGTTTTTTACACTCAAAAAACTGTGCAAAGTATTTTGTTATTTCAAATCCTGTAAAATTCTATTATTACTAAGAGTAATGTCAAACCCTAGAATTAGCGCTGCTTTGTCCTTTTTTGAGAATTTTAATTTTAAAGCAAGTTGGTTGTAAAATTAGCAGAAATGAAAGCTGTATTGTTGTAAACTGAACAGTTATACAATAATTTACTTGCTTCTGTCTCTCAGCATCTTAGAGCTGGGGCTTCCCAGTAAAGCGTAATTGAAGTTTTTATAGAATAATAAGCTTTGAATTTATCAACAGAATCATAATAATTTATATTTTAAAAAATCTAATCACCAACGTTGTGCCATCTAATTATGCTTATCATTCTCCTTTAGAAATATTATTATACCAGCTGTAGCTAATAAAAAAGTGTCTATGATATGTGATTAAAATTCATGTTTAATGTTGACTGAATAAACCCATGACACATATTAAAATGTAAAAAATCCATAAAACGTGTTCTGTTTTTGAAAAGATAGTACAATATTCACCCATTGTATAACGAAACCATTTTAAAATGGATTCTCCAGTTATTAGCATTTAATGGCATCCCAGTAGTAATTATCTTATGAAAAGGTGAAGAACTTAGAAGAGAGATATGAATGATTGACAGCCAATGAAGATTATAAATAAATGTGTGACATTTTGCTGAAGTGTCATTAAATGCTGGACATAGGTTTATGATAAAACATACTAGCTTCCTTTTGAATAAAAAAGAAGCTGAAGATTTTCCCGTCATTGTATTTGGGGAACTCTGAAAGAAAGTGCTGGAGTCATAATTAATAATGCTTGCTTCCCTGAAATGGTTAAACCAAATATTTCCTGATATGATCATTAACCACTTAGTTCACTGTGGATCAGTGATAATTGCACACCGAGTGTAAGGAAATAAGTGGCACATAATTAGCCTTTTCAAATAAAACTAATTAGAAGAAAAATAACAACAAAGTAGTGCATATGAGAGTGTGGTGATTAAAAAGAGGACAGATAATCATAGAATTGTAATTAAGTGATGTGGTAAATGGTAGATGCTGCACGTTAACTTTTTGTACTCCTTTGCTTTATTTTATTTTCATTTGTTTTTAAGATTCACTTTTTATATACTGAATTTACCCCTTGGCAAAAAAGAAATTTCCTATCACGTGTACATGGACATTTACTGTAATTTTTTATTTTATTTTTCATCCAACAAAGGCAATTAGCTCATCCTTGGGGATCTTTTTATGTGCATTTTTGTTCTAGTATTTTTAGACTTCTAAGAAGAGAGGAAAATAATAATATCTGGAAAATATGGATCAATTCCTTAAAGATAACCATCCAACAGTCTTGATAGTGGCTTCTAAGGTGCATAAGTGCTTGAAATTAACAGGACTATTAGTGCTTATCTTTCTCACACAGTTTGTGCAAGTGTGTATCTCACAGTCAGAGAATTAAAGACAATTTTACAATTAAACTGAAAATGTTATCAAGCTGTTCTTATTAAGTGAAATTGCATGTTTGAGAGAATATGTATTTTGTATTGTATATAGTATAGAAATAGAGAGGATGTTTTTTATTAATATTCCCTTTAAAGTTATCTGCAACATCAACTTTGTTCACTTGCATCCAGGGTAGCCATTCAGAAGTCCATGGAAGCCCACGAGCCTGGACGCTCAGCAAGCAGAGACGTTTTTCCCTCCTCCATGTAAAAAAGGGGCTACTATGCAGTGAAATGAAGAATAAAGTGTCATGGAGAGGGTAGGAAAGAGTAATGAAGAAGGAATCTACTGGAAAAAAGGGTGCCCTGGGAGGGGAAACTCCTGGATAAAGGAGACCCTGAAGACTTCCCTTCACATGAACTGCAGATCAGGCTCCATTTCCTTTTATTTCTTCCCAGCATCCCCTGCATTTGCCCTCTATGCTTAAGGGAAATCTAATTTTAAAAGAAACAGCTCTTTCCCTTGGCAATGCTGCAGGACAAGGTTTCTTCTTTTGAAACAGCCGGTAGGTCAGGGTTGATGCAACTCTCCAAAACATTAAACTATTCATAGAGAATATAGGCTGAGGAGTGTCAAGGTCATTTTTTTCATTTATTTGTTCACTGTCAAAGTTCATTCTTTGAAAACAATGATTTCATGTAAATAGGGGCTGCAAACTGATACCATTATTTAATTTCATTAGAATCATAGAAGCATAGAATGGTTTGGTTTGGAAGGGACTTTAAATATCATCAAGTTCCAGCCCCCCTAACATGGCTAGGGACACCTTCCACTAAACCAGGTTACTCAAAGTCCCATTCAACATGGTCTTGAACACTTCCAGGGATGGGACATGCACAGCTTCTGTGGACAACCTGTTCCAGTGCCTCATCACCCTCAGAGTAAAGAATTTCTTCCTAATATCTGTTCTAAATCTACCCTCTTTCAGTTTGAAATGTTTACCCCTCATCCTATCGCTACACTCCCTGATAAAGAGTCCCTCCCCACCTTTCCTGTAGCCCCCTTTAGGCACTAGAAGGCCACTATAAGGTCTCCCTGGAGCTTTTTTTTCTCCAGGGTGAACAACCCCAACTCTCTCAGCCTGTCGTCATAAGAGAGGTGCTCCAGCCCTCTGATCATCTTCGTAGCCCTCATCTGCACTCACTCCAACAGATTCATGTCCTTCTTATGTTGGGGGCCCAAAAGCCAGATGTAGTACTCCAGGTGGGGTCTCATGAAAGTGGAGTAGAGGGGCAGAGTCACTTCCCTCAACCTGCTGGCCAAGCTTCTTTTGATGCAGCCCAGGATGTGGTTGGCTTCCTAGGTTGCAAGTGCACATTGCTGGGTCATGTTGAGCTTCTCATTCACCAACACCCCGAAGTCCTTCTCCTCAGGGCTGCTCTCAATCTGTTCTCTACCCAGCCTGTATTTGTGCTTGGGATTGCCTTGACCCATGTGCAGGACCTTGCACTTGGCCTTGTTGAACTTCATAAGGTTGGCAAGGGCCCACCTCTCAAGCCTGTCCAGGTCCCTCTGGATGGCATACCTCGCCTCCAGCATATCAATTGCACCACACAGCCTGGTGGTATTGGTAAACTTGCTGTGGGTACACTCAATCCCACCATTCTTGTCACCGACAAAGATGTTAAACAGCACTGGTCATAGTACTGACCCCTGAGGAACAGCACTCATCACTGGTTGCCACTTGGACATCAAGCTGTTGAGCACAACTCTTTGAGTGCGGCCACCCAGCCAATTCCTTATCCACTAGGTGGTCCATCTGTCAAATCCATGTCTCCCCAATTTAGAGGCAAAGATGTTTTGTGGGACACTGTCAAATGCTTTGCACAAGTCCAGGTAGATGATGTCAGTTAGTCTTCCCTTATACAGCAACACTGTAACCCTATCATAGAGGGCCACCAAATTTGGCAGGCATGAGCCCATGGCAGAGGGGATGGCATGAGATCTTTAAGGTCTCTTCCAACTCTAACCATTCTATGATTCTATGATTTGCCTTTAGTGAAACCATGTTGGTTGTCACAGATCGCCTCCTTATTTTCCATGTGCCTTAGCATAATTTTCAGGAGGATCTGCTCCATGATCTTGCCAGGCACAGAGGTGAGACTGACTGGCTTGTAGTTCCCTGTGTCTTCCTTTTTTCCCTTTTTAAAAATGGGGGTTGTGTTTCCCTTTTTCCAGTCAGTGTGAAATTCACCAGCCTGCCACGACTTCTCAAATGTGATGGATTTAACTCATAAAACTCAGCGATTTAAGGATGAGTACCCATATAACAGATTAGTTCTTCAAAAGACCTAAGAGATTTGTTGTGCCTCCTTATACCTCAGTACAGTCAGTCTTACTTACATGCTCTTTCGGACATTGCTGAGCATTTAGATAGTATCCTACCTAGGCAGTATCAGAGTAAAGTACTCTAAAGTGAAGTTATGCTAGTTGGCCTAAGGGGTCTCGAAAGAGTCTGATTGATATGAAGAAGATGTAAATTGTTCTTCCAGATTCAGGTACTAAGAGTCTTAGGATTTTAGCAGATCAGTAACAGAATATAGTGATTTTTTAAAAACCTTTTTTCTCTACAAATGTCTTTAGAAAACAGAAAGTGTCTTCTCTAAAAGTATTTGTATACATACATAGACATATATGAACATGTACATAATACATACACATATATGTACATATACATGCATACACACATAAATATACATATAAATATATAGAGATTAAATACTTCTAAACACTTCTTATCAGCCAACAACTAGTGAGAAGTTTTATTTCTTTGAAATTAGGTCTGGAAAACCAAAATCTATTCCATGTTTATTTAAATTTTCAGTGCCAAAACCATAAGGGAAAAATCTCTTCCTAAGACTCTTTTTGCTACAGGAAGATGGTCTTTCTTGCCTTTCTCTTTCCCTTCTCCTTTCCCTTTCCTTTCCCCTTTCCTTTCCCCCTCCTTCTTCTATATAAATAAAATTCTCCCAAGCTCTGGAAATCAAAACATGAAGTTTTATTACTGTTAAGGAAGTACATAAAGAAAGAGTCAACCTACTTTCACTGTGTGTGAGTTCACAGAATCACAGAATGGTTGAGGTTGGAAGGGACCTCTGGAGGTCACCTGGTCCAACCCTTCTGCTCAAGCAGGGCCACCTTGGGTCACTTGCCCAACACCGTGTTCAGACAGCTTTTGAATATCTCCAAAGATGGAGACTACACATCCTCTCTGGGCAACCTGTTCTCATGCTCAGTCACCCTCACAGTAAAAAAAGCGTTTCCTGAGGTTCAGAGGAAACCTACTGTGTTTCAGTTTGTGTCCGTTGTCTCTGGTCCTGTCACTGGGCACCACTGGAAAGAACCTGACTCCGTTTTCTTTGGAGAACTACTTTGAGGTCTGTGTATTAAATGTTTTTTCAATAAAAGAAAGTTAATCAGACACATCTCAAGTTAGTAATCCAACCAAAAAGAGAAAAAAGCAAGCTCATAAGTTTACGTAAACAAAAAAAAGAAAATGATTGATTGCTTCAATAAAGGTGGAAGCTCTTGACTTTTATGATTTTGATTAAAGAAGCAGAAAGCATCCAGATTGATAATACTGGTGGTGGGGGAAATTGCACTAACCTTTTCCATGAATATGTCATTAAAATTAAAACATGACAAAATAAGACTATCAGATGATCAGATAATAATTGAAATTTCCCTTTAGTACATCTAGTAAAATAACCCTGGCATTTATTAGAAAAATGAATTCTTATAAATAGTACCTTTAGTAACTGAACTGATGAGTCTTTGTTTTCAATGTCTCAGTTTGGTAGTTCTTAGCAGATATCATTTTTTCTTACTTTTCCATTTTAGAATTAATTCAATGAAGATCAGATTTCTTGACCTGGAGAGATGCCATAAAAATTGTTTATTTACCCAAGCTTTCAGTAGAGGCAGACTGTGCAGGAATGACTTTCACATAGACATTTGCATGTCCCACACATTTCCTTAAAATGAAGAAATGCACAATATAAAATATATACAAAACAACACCTTAAAATAGGAATTTTCCTTCAAATAAAATGTAAAATACAGAATAAATATTCAGATCTTCTTTTTATGAGTTGTTATACCATATCTCTGAGACTTGCCAGTAACAATTCAAAACTCCTAGTTTATACATACAAATTAAACATATTAATGTGTTTAAATTCTAGAGGTATACAGGATTAAGAATGCCTGGTATTCTTTGGCACCTACAAGTAACAAAATCTTGTTCTGGCAGATTATCTAATTTGTTAATTACCTGAAAAAATTGTTTGAAAGAATTTATTACCTGTTAAACCCTAATAATTTTAGATCAAGCAGGAAGGTAATTCTTTTGTTTGTGAACACACTTTATGTAAAGAAAGAAAAGTTATGCCAGTATTTTGAGAAAAAATTAATTATAGAAACTCAAGTTACTGTTCACCACATGTGATCCAAGAGATGACAGTGAAATAGTCATCAAAGCCTGCAATATACTGCTTTACTCCAGAGAAAGAGTTTGGTGCATGGTTAAGTATGATTAAACAATATGCAGGTAATAGAATAAACTATACTGTATATGTACTGTAGATACTGATATATACCACATAAAGCAAAACCGGTCACTTT
>VYXH01001730.1:22605-32729 GCA_013397275.1 Burhinus bistriatus
CGGCAGGGCTGTCCCTCTCCCCCTCTACGTCTTTGTGGGGCTGAGGGAGGTGTGGGGGTGTCTGTGTGTGTGTGGCCGTGGCTGTGCATGTTTCCCCTGTACACCTCTGTCTGTGTGTGTGTGTGTGTGCAAGGCCAGCGCTGTCCCTGACCCCTGTAGATGTCTGTGTGCTGTGTCTAGAGCCGGGGCTCTCCCTGGCCTCCCTCTGTGTATGTGCCCGGCCTGGCTGTTGCCATTCCACTGCTCCTGCAGTGCCCAGCCCTCTCTCCATGCTCACTGTTGGGTTGNTCGAGGTGTTGGCCAAGCTGGGCCGTGGACCTGTCTTCCTGGCAGGGGAGCTCCTGGAGTGTGTGATCACTTTCACCAACCCTTTATCAGCCTCGTCTACCTCTGCCAGCAGGTAAGACAGCCTGTGCCGGTGGGCATTTCTGTGCATGGAGCCTCGAAGTGGCAGAGCTGTCTGGGTCCCTCCAGAGACAAAGGCCCTCTCCCTCCTGAGCAGCCCAATGTTGTCATGGCTGGGTTGTGCGGCAATGGTGCCAGCTCAGCCACTGGTGACTTCCCTGCCCAAGGTACTCCCTTAAGGATGCTTTGCTCAATCACTATTTCAGGGCTGAAACTGAGGTAATTATTCTGGTTTTCTGCCCCCAAGAAAGGGATGAGAAAAACGGTATGCAGTTAGAGATGCTCTTAACTGCCCCTCAGGTGAGCCCTTAGCGACAGGGTTACTGGCAGAAAATGAAGCCAAACTGGCTCTTAAAGCGGGATATCTTGTTACACCAGGGTGACAGTCTCACAGGACAACATCCAGATAATGTCATTATTTCCTGTGTTTATGGAAGCAGCTCTCTCTGTCCAGCAGTGCACTGACCCAGCAGTGATTCCTGCCTCCAGAACTGGCAGGCAAAGGGGTGAGCACTGCCTAGGGTCAGAAGGAGGCAGCCTTCTGCGGCAGCATTTTCTGTGGCCCACTTTTGAGCACTGCATCTCCCCTTATCATTACTGTGCCCAAAACAGGTGTTGAGGAAACGTGAGACGATGGGAGCTTCCTATATTGGCTCACAGGGGGTGACTCCACATCATAAGTAGTCACCCAAAGCCTCCATGTCCGCTGAGTGTGTGGCCTTGTCTGATTCTCCAGGGGGTGGAGACTGCTTTCTCATCTTGAGTCCTTGGGAAGTGTCCATTTCCAACCCTGTCAGGTTCAGCATCTTTTATCACCAGTAAAGGTGATGTGGTTGTTTTGGTGGACACAGTTCCAGTGTTTGCAGTCTCAGCAGCAGTAAAGCAGGCTCTTCTATTACTGCTGTAGGGCTTCTGTGTTTATTACCTTCCTTAGCTTTCAGTCTTTTCTTCCTGGTTCCTCTTGCCTGCTGAATTCAGCTTTCAAATTCAACTGTGGTCTAAGCATCTAGTTTTCTGGAGTTTTGTCTTGTGCAGTGACAGCACTGTTTTTCCCAGTTCTGAAACATGTGGGACTGCTAAGGTAGCTGGTGGAGCAGTTTTGGAGGTTCACAGCACAGTTGCAGGAGCTTCATTTGGGAACTTCACCTGTGTCATGGTCTGTAGAAAACCACCTCCTGGAAAAGGAAAAGTTTTTAAAATAAAAAAGCAGGTGACAAAACTGACAAGACCTGGCTAAGTCATACAAGTGGCAACACCAAATAGATTGGTGGTTTGGAAATTGAAGCTGTGTGTTGCGTAAAGGCAGGAGCCAGATCAAAGCACAGTCACTGCAACAGGCAGATAGGCCTGTTGGGGACTAGAAGCTTTCAGGGCTAGCAAAAGCTGTGGCACAGGTGGAGGAACTGAGAGGCATGCATTTCAACCACAGGGACAGAACTGACAGACAGTAAGTAAATGACAAAACGTGAATTTGATTGTGGTGTATGAGGCACACAAGAAACAAAGCTCTTCTGCCCAAAGGCTGCGTGGAGCATGGCCCTTGTGGGCTACAGGAGTTGTAGGGGAAGGTGAGAGAGGAGGGAAGTGACATCGGCACCAGTGCAGCATCCTTCTGCATCCTGCCAGCTGGACAAGCCAGGTCCGTTGGTAGGAAGGGAGGTGCAAATTTTGTTTGGGTGTCTGGTTAAAAAAAAGAAAACAATCCAGTGACATATTGTTGGGCAATACTGAAAATAAATGGCAGGGGGGAAATGTTAAAAATACAGTGTGAAAACTTTACCGCAGCCCTTATGGAGAAGCCATGTTGCTACTTTTGAAGATAGAGAATTACAATTGCAGGGTTAGAGGTAACTGAGTAGAGTAAGCAATGCGTGTTTGGGTAAAGGCAGCCAGCACATACTAAGATCAAATAACACAGCATTAGTCAGCTGAAATGAATGCAGCACGCCTTTTTCTCTGATTCGTCTAGAAGTTTAACTGCTCTGATGTGTCACATTGAGAGATACTCGTGTGCCACAAAAAAATCCCTGTGCCACCTAAAACTCTGGTGTCAGCGCTTACTAATCAGATCATGATATTAGAAAACACCAGAGGAACCACACGCTGGCTAACTTAATGAGACCACTATTGAAATAAAAATAGATGAGTGTTTTGGAAACTGAAAGGTGTAAGTAATGCTGTGGGAAATGTCCTGTGGAATGGCTGAGGTCATAGCAGAGTCCAAACCATGAGACTATTTTTCATGCTGGATGCAACCAGTTCTTGTGGCTGTACAGAGAGGTGGCAAAATGAGACCTTTGCATCCCCTGCAGTCATCAGTAAATCCCTTGCATCATGAAGAGAAAATAGGTCCTTATGAAGGACCCAGAAGCATCTTTCTCTGATCTGAGATAACCAGAAGTTGATGTTCTTGAGGGGGACAGTGCTGTGGGGAGGGAGCATATCTGTGCCCTGCTTGCCCTGGGGATTGTCGAGCTTGAGGCAGCCAGGTGCTGTGGGCAGGGGCAGCTGAACTCAGGTTACAGATATTTGTTGTTTTTGAATCTACCCACTTCCCTGATGGTCGTGTTATCACTAGAGGTGCCTCAGAGTGCTGCTCTGTATGTCACTTCATGCTTGCTGTAATCCAGGTTTAAAGCATAGACACAAGTGTTGCTCTTCTTTGCTCTCAGTGAGATGCTGGCATGGGCCAGTGCCCAGATCCACTGCCAGTTTCACGCCAGCGAGAACCGGGTAGCGCTCCCTCCCTCTGATGGCAGCAAACACGACGTGCAGGCAGAGAACGAGACAGTCTTCGTCCCCAACAGAGGTGAGTGTAACCGCAGGTAGGGGCGGTGAGAGCACAGCAAGCAGGAGTCAAGCAGAGTATAACGTGTGTCTTGAGGGCAGCACGCATAGAAGCAAACCGGAAGTCTGTGTTGCTTTTGTTGTGTGATTCCCTGGTGACGGCAGCTTCAGGACCTTGTTAATGCTGAGATCAAAGTGGTGCTAGCTTGGAGCGAAACTTGAGGGTTGTCTGTCCAGCTGTTCTGGGAACGTCTCATGATCTGAGCACTGGGCATGAGATATTTCCTCCTCGACCCCTTCTCCCCGTTCCTACCTGTAAGGATGAGGGCTTGGCTGGCCTGGGTGTGGTGAGTGTTCCCCTCAGCCTGGGTCCCGAGGCTGGGCAGCATTCACGTGGTTCTTTTTCTCTTCCAGGAGAGCGGGGTCAGTGTATCCTGTCTACTCCACCAAAGATTCTCTTCTGTGACTTGCGACTGGATCCTGGGGAGTCAAAGTCCTGTGAGTCCTGTCTTCTCTTCCGCTGCTCAGAGAGCTTGCCTCTGGGTAGCCCTGCTCCCCCAGCTGGCTTTGCAGTTATGAGTGCTGCAAGTGGGAGACCCTGGTAGTCATGAAAAGCGAGGTGCTTTGGTGGGAGCATGAGCGCTAAGGAACTGCTGCATCATCCAGAGTCTGTTGTCCACTATATGAGGGCTGCGTACTGCAACGTGTCCCTCAGTCATGCCCCTGGCCCTTCTCCTTTGCTGCAGGTCTATTGTGTAGCTGCAAGGCATAAAAAGTTTTTAAATACCTGGCTGCAGCTGAAGTAACAGTTACACACACCTGCATTTCCCTTGCCTCTATTTTTTCAGCCACACTGGAGTATTCTTGGGGTTTAGGCTGGTGTCCTCCAAAGGTCCTTGCTTCCTATTCAGGTTGTGGCTGTCCTGGAGATCAGAGGGTCGTGTACCTGTTTAGTTTTCCTGCTGTAAAAGTGAGTGCTTCTCATCTCTGCTCACAGCTCTCCATGTCTCCAAAGCCCTCAAACAGTGTCCTTCCAGTGGGTCCCCTTTGAGCTCTCCTTCATCACGAGTTTCCCTTTTGCTGTTTAGAGAAGTTATCACCCTTTTCACAAGGGATTTACAGCAACTTATTTTCATTGTTCCAGACAGCTTCTTCTACCTGAGTAGATGGCTGTTAAAATACAAGTATGTGCTGTTGTCTCTTGGTTGGTGGTTGTGTGACCCAGCCTGTCAGTTTGTGTCGGATCTCCATTGTGTTCCAGCAGCCCGTGGCCCAGTGACAGCATAACATTAGGCATTGCAGGCTGCGTGTGGACAGCTTCCTCAGGTTGTCCTAGGCATCTCATGGGAACCGTTGACGGAGATCTCTCAAGTTACAGAGCAAAGGGAGCAGAGAAGCACTGCCTGTGGTGGAGGGGACTGCTGGAGCACTGAGCTCTGGGGAGGTGAGAGCAGAGCCAGAAGTGAGACCAAGGAGCCATGGCTGTGACATGCTGGTTTTGTAGCTGGGATCTCCTGCCTTTCTAGGCTTGGAGGAGCTTGACTGGAGGGAAAAGTGGACAAGGTGAAACCAACCTGAGCTTAGCTAGGTGGTTAGTAGGGTGGGGCAGTGCTGTCTAGGGCTGTCTCCTAAACTGCAAAGCCTATTGTCTGACCCTGTTTAGTTATTTACTTACTATTCTACAGCAGCACGCAGGGGAAAGGAGCTGGCCCTGCCACATCGGAGCCAAGGTCCCCTGTGCTTTCTGAAAGTGACCGTGCCAGGGAGGAGGAGGAGGCAGAAATCTCAGCTGGCCTGAAGGTCACCTGGATTCTCCTGCGCTCCTCGCTGCTGGCAGGTGTGGCGTTGGAGCATCTGTTCCCCAGGAGCAGGGGGAAGCCCCTTTTCCTGGAGCATCTCAGGCAGGCTCGGCAGGCTCTGGGAGACTAGATCAGTGACAACAGTCCAACTTCCAGGTAGCTAGGATGGATTGAGAGGATTTCCTTGTCCGCTGGCTTTGCAGGCAGAAGCTGTTCAGCCCCCAGCTAAGCTAGGGATAGTCTGTCCTTCCCAGCTATGTTGTAGTGTGTGTGTCTGTCTGCTCTGCCACTGGGTGACACTGACACCAGAAGCCTGCATCTGCCTTGCACGTGGAAGCAGCTCCATAGGAGGGGCACAAAGTCTTCTACACTTTGAAGTTCCTTGGCTGTATGTTACAGCCTTTCCCCTTGGTTGTGTCATGCACACGTGCATTGCATGTGTGTCATGCGCAATGCTGCTGTTTGTGGCACTGGGCTTTTTTTGCACTGAAACCCCCGTATCACAGCCCCAGCTCTGCCAGGCTGCTCACACTGATCCCGTCAGCCTGTGGTGCTGCTTCTCTTACACGAGAATACAGCTGGCACGCTTGCAGATCATTCTTGGGGGCTCCTGCCAGCTCCATGGAGGCAGAGTTAAAGCTGTGTGGGTGTGTATCTTAATTCTTCATTTCCTGTTTTTCAGAAGTTTTGAGTTTTGCTGCACAGTTTGGAAAGGCAAAAAAAAAAAACCCAAGAAATCTTAATTCTTCTTCAGCAAAGTACTATGTTATTAAACTGTAACCACAGCTGGCACGTATAGCTGAGGTTGTGTGAGGCTGTCTCTTGATAAAAGGCCTTGTTTTCAGTTGCCAGCCAGCTTATTCCCCAGTATCTCCCCCTTGTTACAGTGCCTATATGTTGAAGTTGACTCACCTCCTATCCCTTTGACACTCTGCCCAGACTGAGCTGTTTAAATTTGTCACCATAAAACATTTTCTCAAGCCCTCAAGTCATTCTGTGGGTGTCTTTGCCTCCTCTCCGGTTTTGTAATACCTTTAAATATTTCGTTGATCACAGAGAAGGGAGGAAATGGAAGCAGCCTGGACACAGGCTGGCAGCCCAGCCAGAGGGTACAGCGGGTGGGTAAGGAAGGCATCTGTAGCACCAGGAATGTGCTTCCTTCTGGGATATGCATGGAAGCTGGGACTTCCCGAGTCTCAGCATTCCTATGCCAGGTAGCAAACCACCCATCTTCCTCAGATGGTGGTGGTCTCTGCTCAGGTTATCCTCATTGGGCATGAAGGTCTTTGTGAGCACTCTTGTTAAGCCTGATACAGGGGGTTACAGCAGTTTGCTTTCTTCCTAGGAAATACCAGATTTTCATCCCTGTCAGGACATTTCTCAGCTTTATCTGCATCCCAGTCCAGTGGAACAGCCTTGTGTTTTAAAGTGTGACAGCCTGTGTACGCTACGCACTAGCACTGGCCTTTTTCTTCCTTACACTACTGTTATTTTAAATCTAGAAGTTATATTTAAGATGTAACACTAGCTTTTAATCTAAGCCTCAATGTTTAGGATGTGCCAGACATGGGGAAGGATCTGTGGTTTCACAGCAGGATGCTGCCCTTCCTCTGGCAGGGTGTATCTGCGTCATGGTGGGCAAGCCAGAGAGGTGGAGACTTTCCACAGTTCACTGTTTGCGCCTTTCTTATTACACAGCGTGCAGTTTGGGAAAGCTGCAGAAGTGTTCACGCTGCGTTGAGAAGCGTCAGGGTTTGTGTGGTGGCCAAGGAGCTTTGAGAGGGCTGAATGTGGTGTAAAGCCAGGCCCTGGTATCTCAGAGGTCTCAGAGTCAGAGGCTTTGTGGTCTAAGTCATCAGTCTGTCAAAGAAAATATGCCACACGTTGTTGGGAAGGTCTTTTAATTGTTTCTTGGCCACTTAGACACAGTGCTTGACAGAAAAACACAGGAAGAAACTAATTTTTGTTGCTGAGTTTGGGGTTTGTGTAAAGCAAATATCAAAACAGGCATGAGGTATTGATCGGCATCTCTCTGCTGCATGGGGCAGAGCCCTGAGGAAACCACACAGTGTGTGACTGCACCATGAAGGCAGTGTCCGAAGGAAGTGCGCAGAGGCAAATTCAGGTTGAACTCGTGATGAGTAAGTTTAGCTCTCATGTGTTTGTGTTCCTGGATTTTACATCTTTCACATTCTTTTGAGGCAGAGTTTGTGTGTGTGGTTGTATGTGCTGGAAGCAATGTCTGGATGATGGTGCATGTAATGTGAGGAGCAGTGCACTGGTGCAGGGAAGCTGGGGATGTGCTTGGCCTGCTGTGGGAAAGAGGAGACGACAGAAAGGACCAGGCACTGTCCCTAGCTCAGCCCTGCTGCTGGTCCTAACGCTGGGTTCAGGGAGCCTGTGAGCAACAGCTCCAGGAGCTTCCTTTTGGCCTTGGAAAGCAATCTTTTCTGCGCTCTCTGCAGATTCATACTGTGAGACACTGCCCATAGACGGCCCTCCCTCTTTCCGGGGACAGTCAGTAAAGTATGTGTACAAGCTGACCATCGGCTGCCAGCGTGTCAACTCCCCCATCAAGCTCCTGCGTGTACCCTTCCGTGTCCTTGTGCTGCACGGTAAGGCCACATGCTGCCCTCCCTGCAGACACAGGCCTGGCTGCACCCTGCCCCACTGATGCTCTTGCCTTCTCGCCAGGGCTCAAGGATTACCAGTTCCCACAGGATGAGGCTGTTGCACCCTCAAACCCCTTCCTGGAGGAGGAGGAGGGCTTGAAGAAAGACTCACGCCTGGCGGACCTAGCGACAGAACTTCTTATGGTGGCCACCTCGCGACGCAGCCTGCGTAGGTCATATCCCCTGCTTGACAGCTGTCCTAACCTGGGTGTGAAGCACACCTCGGGGCTCGCTGCAAGAGTCTGTCACTGGCAAACCGAAGTTCTGACTAGGGCTGTGGAGCAGCTCCATGAAGGCCCACTTGGGTCAGTGTTTCCCATGGACTCCTCCCTGCCAGTCTCAGGCTTTTTCTCATTCAGCCAGAGAGACCCTGTCCCCAACATATCGCAGCCAGCATGTCGTTGCTCTTGCTCACTGCAGGCATTTCCCAAAGGGAATGTTGCCTCCAGGCCGGTGTTTCACACCCAAGCAGCAGGCATGGGGTAATGTCTGCTGGGCTCTGTGATTAACCCAGAGTGCTAGATGGAGCAAGGCCTCATCCTGCCGCAGTCGTTTTCCGCTGCCTCTTCTTGCTCCACAGACCTGTATAACATCAGCAATACTCGTGGGAAGGTGGGGACATTCTGCATCTTTAAGACCGTGTACAAGATAGGAGAGGATGTCATTGGGACCTTTAACTTCTCAGAAGGAGACATCCCGTGTCTGCAGGTCAGTGCTGGCTTCGGGGTCACTGTGGGGAGAGGTATGGGTTTTGGGTGGGGAAGAGGGAGAAGGGATTGGGGTGACACTGGGCTACTGTGGGGTTTCTAGTGAGGGTTTCTAGTGGGAACTAGCTGAGGTCCCCTTAGGGTATGAGGTGGGGAAGGGCTCCAGTTCTGAGCTTGTTTGGGAAACTGAGGCCCTGGGGCTTTGAGCCAGGGCTGTGTGAGTGTGTGAGAGTGAGCACCCTGACGTTTTTCCTGCAGTTCTCAGTGAGCCTGCAGACGGAAGAGAGCATCCAGGAGGAGTTCCAGCGCCGGCGGGGACAGCCCGGCTCCTTCAGCACACACGCACGCCATCAGGAGGCCTGCCTGCACACGGCCCAGAGCAGCTTCAGCCTGCCCATCCCGCTCAGCTCTACCCCGGGATTCACCACCAACATCGGTTAGTGGCCACCAGGGAAGGGACCCACCCCTGCTTGTCTCTGCAGTCCTCCTGTGATGTCCCCAGCCCTGCCTTTACTACCCTGCAGGGCTATGTTGTGTGGGAGGGAGCTGGCCTGCATGAGTAGGCTTATTTGCTTGTCCCCTTGCCAGGACAGCCAGAGCTGAGACAGCTGCTGTCCCCATCCCTTGTGGTGTTGGCTGCTGACCCTGCTCTTGCCCACAGTGTCCCTGAAGTGGAGGCTGCACTTCGAGTTTGTGACCTCTGGGGAGTCGGCGGGGACTTGCTTGGTTCGTGGGAGCCAGTCGGAGGCCGTCACCTGGACTGGGGTGGAGCAGATTGAAGTGGACACTTTCAGCTGGGACTTGCCTATCAAAGTCCTTCCCACCAATCCCATCCTGGCTTCCTACGTATCTCAGTTCTCTAGCACCAACTCCATCACCATCTGAAGTGGGGAGAGCTGGTGGGGACCTGCGGTGCTGCAGGCATATGCCACTGGTGGGAATGACGGGCAGGACTGTCACTGATGTGCTGTGGGGCACACACCCCAATGTCCCCTTGGGTTCATCTGCAACGCCCAGGTGGGCACTGGGCAAGTCTGTCCTGCCTGCGGGTGGAGGAGCACTGCACTTGCTGCGGTGTCTTGTGCTGCAGCCCTCAGCTGGGAGCTGGACCCTTCCTGCGTGGGTGAAGGTGTGAGTCCCAGCACGCAGTGAAAATAAATCTGCCTCCCAGGGAATGGCCTGATGTGCCTTTACCCCATGAGGGGCTTCCAAGAAGGAAAGGCCCAGCCCAGGGAAAAGAGAGGGGAACTCTTCAGTGAAGCCCTGTACCAGCCTTGGGTGAAAGTCCCTACAGAGAGACCCCAGAAGCAGAGGCGGTCTAGTGTCCAGGTGAGGCACACTGGCTACCTGGGCTGGGTGGGAGCCTGTTCTGCCCTGGCATGCATCCTGCCTCTTGTGTTGTCTCATGCACACAGCNCCAGCTGCCAATTTCTACCAAACTTTTTAAAGAGTTTTCATCTTTGCATGGAAATCTAATAAATATCTGAATGTGCAAAACTCAGCCTTCCCAAGAGCCTTATTCTTACACAGTTCCCAGTGGCGGATGCAGCCCACCCCGCACAACAGTCACAGGCTGGAGACCTCCTCTTTGTTTAATATCTTTATTGCAAGAACAGAAACATCTACACAAGGCTCTGCACAACACAGGCATGGCACCGGCTGGGGCAGGCTACCAGGGCAGCCGGCTCCACCCTGGCACATGCGGATTGCTTCAGCTCCCTGAACCCTAGCAGGGCACCCAGCTCCCCTGCAGC
>VYXH01001731.1:4179-29009 GCA_013397275.1 Burhinus bistriatus
GAGGGGAGGTGAGCGGGGTGAAGATCAGCCTCTGGAAGTTCTTCTTAACAATAATTGAGACTTTAATACTGAAAATTTGACTTCTGGGGGCTAATAGGCAACCCTTATCTGTAAGAAGTTTTGATTTCATCACTCTCTGGTACGAGAATCTCTACAGTCTTGGTTATTTTGCTTAAAGAAGCATTCCAGAATCAAGACTTCAATGATCTGCAATAAAAATCCATGTCAAAGGGACAACAGGCACAGCATTATAATGCTTCTAAATTATGTAAGTATATACAAGTATCTACATTTACTATTGTTCAAAAAAAAAAAAAAGGAAACAATGAAATTGTCACCTAAAGTTTAAGGGACATTATTTTTATATTTTGGTTTTTGCATTTTTTGAAAACTGTAAATTACTACATTTAGATATTCTCAGGACAACTGGTCCCACATTTTCCCCTCATATGTATCAACCACATAGCAAGAGGGAGAGAATAAGCTTCTAAAAGTACAAATCTGTAAGTATAAAATTAAAGGAACTGTATTCTCAAAAAGTTTCAAATTATAAATAGGAAATTTTAAGCTAGAAAAGTTCTTCAAAATCTCGCAATATGAAAGGGGGTTTAGTTATCTTAGTGAACACCACTACTCTGTCACTATTGCACATGATATTTCAATGATGTAATGAATCCTAACAAAGAGGAAGGCAGGCAAAAATGCCAGGAGGCTTGCATGGGTGCACAAGGAGCTGTTGGACAAATTCAAACACAAAAAGGAAGCCCGCAGAGGGTGGAAGCAAGGACGAGTAGCTGTGAGGAACACAGAGAAATTGTCTGAGCAGCCAGGGATCAAGTTAGGAAAGCTAAAGCCCAGATAGTATTAAATCTGGCCTGGGACATAAAGGGCAATAAGAAAAGCTCCTTCAGGTATGTTAGCGATAAAAGGAAGACTAGGGAAAATGTGGGCCCACTCAGGAAGGAAATGGAAGACCTGGTCACCCCAGACATGGAAAAGGCTAAGGTACTCAGCAACTTTTTGCCTCAGTCTTCACTAGTAAGGACTCTAACCACACTGCTCAAGTTGCAGGAGGCAAAGGCAGAGACTGGGAGAATGAAGAACCACCCACTGTAGGAGAACAGGTTCAAGACCAGATGAGCAACCTGAAGGTGCACAAGTCCATGGGACCTGATGACATTCGTCTGCAGGTCCTGAGGGAACTGATGGATGAAGTTGCCAAGCCACTATCCATCATAGTTGAGAAGTTATGGCAGTCTGGTGAAGTTCCTGCTGACTGGAAAAGGAGAAACATAACCCCCATTCCTAAAAAGGGGAAAAAAACCTGCAGGCCAGCCAGTCTTACCTCTGTGCCTGGCAAGATCACGGAGCGGATCCTCCTGGAAACTATGCTAAGGCACATGGAAAATGACGAGGTAATTGGTGGCAGCCAACATGGCTTGACTAAAGGTAAATCATGCCTGACAAACTTCGTGGCCTTCTACAACAGCATTACAGTGTTGGTATAAAGGGAGAGCAACAGACGTCACCTGCCTGGACTTGTGCAAGGCTTTTGACACTGTCCCACATGACATCCTTGTCTCTAAATTGGAGAGACATGGATTTGATGGATGGACCACTCAGTGGATAAGAAATTGGGTGGATGGTTACTCTCAGAGCCACAGTCAACAGCTCGATGTCCAGGTGGAGACCAGTGACAAGTGGCATTCCTCAGGGGTTGGTACTGGGAATGGTACTGTTTAACACCTTTATTGGCAACATGGATATTGGGACTGATTGCACCCTCAGCACGTTTGCTGATGACACCAAGCTGTGTGGTGTGGTCAACATGCTGGAGGGAAGGGATGCCATCCAGAGGGACCTGGACAGGCTCGAGAGGTGAGCCCATGCCAACCTCATCAAGTTCAACAAGGCCAAGTGCAAGGTGCTGCATGTGAGTTGGGGCAATCCCATGCACAAATACAGGCTGGGTGGAGAATGAGTTGAAAGCAGGCCTGAGGAGAAGGACTTGGGGGTGTTGGTTGATGAGAAGCTCAACATGAGCCAGCAATGTGTGCTCACAGGCCAGAAAGCCAAGTGTATCCTGGGCAGCAGCAAAAGAAACATCCCCAGCAGGTTGAGGGAGGTGATTCTGCCCTTCTACTCTGCTCTCATGAGACCCCATCTGGAGTACCGCATCGAAGTCTGGAGCTCCCAACATAAGAAGAACATGGACCTGTTGGATCGAGTCCAGAGGAGGACTGTGAAGATGATCAGAGGGCTGGAGCACCTCTGCTATGAGGACAGGCTGAGAGAGTTGGGGTTGTTCAGCCTGGAGAAGACTCCAGGGAGACCTTATAGCAGCCTCCCAGTACTTAAAGGGGGCCTACAGGAAAGATAGAGAAGGACACTTTATCAGGGAGTGTAGCAATAGGACAAGGGGTAACGGTTTTAAACTGAAAGAAAGTATATTTACTTTAAATATTAGGAAGAAATTCTTTACTGTGAGGGTGGTGAGACACTGAAAGAGGTTTCCCAGGGAAGTTGTGGCTGCCCCATCCCTGGAAGTGTTCAAGGTCAGGTTGGATCGGGCTTTAAGCAACCAGGTCTAGTGGGAGGTCCTGTGGCAGGAGGGTTGGGACTAGATGATCTTTAAGGTCCCTTCCAACCCAACCCATTCTAGGATTCTAGGATTCTATGATTGATTGATTAATTAATCCCTTCTTTATTGATCCAGAAGCTATTGAAAGTCTCATGAATAATTCCCTTTGGCTTTTGTCAGATTATATCAAATTCTAAATGAAACAAGTCAAACAAAAAGCTGTTGAGTCATCTAATGTTTACAAAAAGAAGATAAGGACAATAAAATAGAAAAGTTTACTAAAGAGAAGAGTACTGTTTCTGCCAAAATAATGGACGGTAATTAGGAAGAGAATAAGTAAAAATTAAGTAAGAAAGTGGTAGAATTTGTGAAGGGTAAATGGATAAGATACTTAAATTCAAGAAACTAAGACTTCTACTAAACCTGCTGGTTCTGGAAGGTAAAATGTACAATCTCTACTCCTCTTGGAGTCAATGACAGAACATGAAAATTTACTCTTTGGTAATCGGTAAATGCAGAGCTCCTGTTACACAAAGGCTTTTAGTCTTAAAAGACATTTCAGATAGATGCCAGACTTAGCAAAGCCTGGCCACTTTGGGGTGTGCCACAAGGGGGCTGAACACGTCAGATTTAGAAGCTGCTCCTGTACGTTACAGTTCCCTGTTGCAACAGAGATACAGGCAGTACGCACTGCATAGCCAGTTCTAGCAGACATTACATTGCTGGCAGCACAGAGCAGAAGCAGCAAAGGCGGCGATGGGGAAATATAAAGTATCAAGATAAATGGGGAAATAAATTTAAAAAAAAACCCCTGAATATTTTTAACTATCTTTTAATGGTCAATGTGCTTGTGATGAGATCTGAGTCCGTGGCTCAGTCAGGGCTTCCCCATGACTAACAGACACAGTTACAGGTGTCTACCAGTATTCTCCATGTTGATTAGACATCACACCATTTTCTTATGGGAGGAAATAAAGATTAAAGGGAAACTGCAAATTAACTGAGAAGAAATATGCAAGAAGGACAATTTGGAATCGGGACAAATGCATTTTATCAGTCTTCCTTGCTGCTTTCTTCTCTGAGGATGATTGATTATCCAGTGAAGAACAGAATTTTACTGGAGAGTTTGCCACTCATCTTCTGGTTTTAGAATATATTTGCTTTATTTCTTCATGTTCTAATGTTGATATAAGCGTGAGCATGATGCTTCAGAAGTTTCTCTGATTGCTGAAAATAGCTCAATAAAGACATTATGTTCAAGAGTCTGGCTGGCTGTCATGTATCTGACCTGGTTGACTGCCAGGTATAATGCTTCCCTGCCCTCTCTCTCCGCTTTCCCCAAATGCTTAATAATTTAAACTATTGATGATTTCATTCAGGCTGGTAATGAATGAGAAACAAGATTTTAAAGTAGCTATGAGGAAAATTCAATGACTTCAAACCAATACTCTATGTAGAAGAAATTAGTGTCATTTTTAAACAATTTCAAGAGTGATTTAGCAAAGAATTTCCTTAGGCAAAATATTTTGTTTATGAGTTTTTTCTTTTCCCTTAAAATTAGCTTATAATTATATTATAAGCAAGTCATATCCATAAGGCATCCTTTCTAAAAAACAGAAAACGCAACACAGTGTATCTCCTCAAGGGGAATAAGTTCTTGTTTTCAAATGACCCTTCTTTTCCTCCTTCATGTTCTTCAAAATGTAGAGCTACAAACACATGGTGTGTTAACTTCTTTACTTGCAAGTGTGTGAGATAAATAGAGAATTCAGTGGTCTAAGTTTTCTACTGAATAAGTCTTAGTCTGTGTCACGTACCATGGGGTCAAAGCCTGTTTAAAATCACAGTTTGTATCTGTTCCATACGTTTTTTTGGACAAATTCCACCTTAATTATAAGTATATAAATTTTAAATTTGTAGAAATTTTCCTAAAAATGCTGCATGAAGTATCTTTCTGAAAGATGCTAGACATGTTACCTATACTGTACAGATGGACTAAATTAGGAAAAAAAACCCTTGAAATATATTTGCTCTCCCAGCTGCAAAATTCAATATTTTTTGTGGTGGATTACCACTTAAAATGGTGCACTTCAAAGATTAAAAATCATAAAGTTTGGTATCTTTAGAGTTTCTTCTACTATCTTTCCAGGTATGTAAAATTTCAAATAGGTTGAGATATCTGCTTATTATTATTGCTTCAACTACATTAGGATAAAAACTTCCACAAAGTAACTGGACAGAGAAAATTGTAATCTTCTAGAATTTCCTTTCTCAGAAGAATAACAAAAATGAAAAAAGTATTTTCTGCAGTGGTATCATGCTGGAATTTAAAGTTTTTACAGAGAGATAAAAATGGAGCAGAAGTAACTCAGACATCATTATATGCCAGTTCAAAAGTGTAGAATATCATCAGGATTGTTCAGTTGGTAGCTAACTACTACTCCGGGTCAAAAGACAAAATTTTATGTGACTTGGTTGAAAAATCCAGTCTATAAGCTTTATTTGCAAAAGTTTCTGTAAAAAATATAACTAAAACAAAAATTAAAAAAAGAAAAGGGATTAAGCTAATTTGGAATCTGGAAGTCTCTCAAGGCCCAATCCAAAACTCTTTTAATTCAATTTATACTGTTTGCAGTGTATTTTGGCTCAGTTCTCTGGGATAATACAGATAGTAACATTGAGATACTTGAGATGTAGTATATAACAGGTTGGAAAATAATATACTGGAAAATTGAGAAAGGTCTGTTGTTGGTATATAACCTGTACATTATTTTCTGCAATTCATAATTTTTATTGGCTTTCAGTTTAGGCAAGATTCCTGCAAATAGTATTTTGAAGGTTTTTACACTCATCCAGGGACTGTACGGTAATCTCAGGATGGAATCTTATTTTCAAACAAGTTTAAGAGCAGAAGTGAAGTCATTGAAAAGAAAGTAACAAAGGGCAAATTCTGCTTCTGTGTTTGTGCATGTAAATTAATCCAATGAAGTCTGTATCCAAAGGGCAAATTTGACCCCAAGCGTTGCAAACTTGATTATCTTAGAGCCTGTTTCTTTAGAGAAGATCTAATAACTGCTCTTTTTCCACAGACAGGAATTTGTAAGTATATGAATCTTCTTAGAAGTTCCCATATCCAAGCTGACATATCTATTTCCACAAAGTAGGTCACAATTTCTGGAGAAAGGCACTAAGCAGACTATATTCTTAGAAAAAGTTTGCTATTTGAGTGCAGTAAAGTCTTTAAAAATGAACAAACCACAGAAGCATATGCATTCATTGGTCACCAGAGCTACCTTTATGTCCCCAGAAGTCCTCTACAGCAATTTCTATTGAATACAGTGACACTTCAGATTAATTGCCAGATTCTCCCCTGCTGAACTTAGCCAACAAGCCACTCATGACTCAAGCAGATGTTTCTGCACTTTAGGCAAGCTGCAGCGTGTTTGTATTCCCCTTGCTCCCTCACCTCCATCAGCTGTGACAAAGGCTTTTACTGCAGACAACACAGGAATTTCACTCAAGAGAAACAAGATGCTGGCCCACCAGCAGTGCTGCAGTGTAGCCTAAGTTTCCATCATCCAGCAAGTAGGGGAATCTAGGGGATGGAACACTATCAAAAATACGGGTTAGATCCATCAGTACAACTACAGTGATAGTTACTGTATTTACAGGGCAAAGGGGGGATAACATGTTCTTTGAAAAGTTCTCTAGAAAAATGTATTTGTCTGAGTTCATTTCGCTGAAGATTGTCATAAAGCTAGAGAGGGTAAAAGGTAACTATCAGAGGCAAATCGATTTTCTGTGCCCTGAAGAGAGCTAAGCAGAGGCAGAGTGGACAGTGTCAGGTATTAGCACAGCAGCAAATCACAACATTATAAAGGCCAAAGCAGTGCAGCAAGTCTCTCCCCGGATTCTCTCGTGGCCCTCAGGTACCCTGAGGAAGACTCCCATGGTGCGGAGATCAGACAACTTTCCAGCGGATGCTGCAGCGCATAGTACCACACCCCCAGCTGGAGACTCAGCGTTGCTAGGAACAGTGGCTGGTGCCTGCAGCTGGATCTGTATGCACAACCTCTGTCATCCTTTTGATCTCCGCTTCTGAGCATTAGTACTCTCCTAACTCCCACACACATACTTTTGTGGTGTCCTTTTATCCTTCAGTTCCTGCTTTTCATAGAGAGACAGAGAAAATATGACTGATAGTCTGCTTTTGCTACATATCAGTTGCTATTTCAAAATACTTAATCATCCGAATAAAATTGGATTAACAAGAGCTGTGGAGTTCTGTGCAATTATACATAGGCTGATCAGAACTGCACCAGAATGGTACATTTCTTCCTGAATGTGTCACTTTTTCAGTGACATTCTGTTTCCATTTCCACATAATTTTTCCTCCCCCTCCCCCAAACCACCAGTTTTGCAGGAAGACTTGGAACAGTCTTTTGTTTGGGAAATATTTTGCCCATCTGCAGGATTGGGGGGGGGACTGTTATAGTTTTAATTGATTTCCTTTCTTGTGAAACATGTGATGCTGATTCATCCTTCCGAAATTCTTTTCACTTTTTTGTTAATAGTGGGACTATTTTTTAGTCCCACTGTGGCTTTCATCTGATTTCTTCTCCACTTTCAAAACCCATTTTAGAAACCATAAAACTTTTCTAAATTCCTTGTCTTATTCCTCTCTTCTCACAACACAAGAGTCAAGGCTCTGGCTTTTCAGCTGGGTGTCCTTGGCATCCATGCTGCCTATAGATCAGTATCTTATGGTCATTGTGACCACTGGAGTAATATGCACTTATTTCCTGTTCATCCTGGCTAGAACAACATAGACACGATATGAGGATGCAGAGACTGGCACCACTTCCACTTCCCTGCCTGGAGGACAGAGTGCTTTGGGGAAAGGCATCAATGAACGCCATCTCTGAAGCTTGCAAGGTATCCAGAAGCTGTGGGAAGGGCATCTCTTTATTTTTGCTATAGTCATGATCAGGAAAGGCTCAGGTGTCTTGAGAAATACTGGGTACTTTTGAAAATTCAACTTGCAGATTTTAACAAGTCTCTTTTGTTAGAAATTGTGATATAATTCAAAGTTGAAGTTTGTTTGGATTTTTTGTTTGTTTTTTTTGTTTGTTTGTTTGTTTGTTTTTAAGAGGCAGAAACATTCTTTGTCAAACTATTAGTTCCAAAGTGTAGAGAAACTGGTTTATCAAAAAAACTGTCATGGTGACCTAAAAATTATTTATTTTTATATATATATATTTAAACAACCTATTTAGTTGAACCTTAGAGAAAAAGCTGGGCTATTCAGGATGAAATCTTCCCAGAAACTGAAAAAAAGTACAATCAGGCTAAGACAGGTGTCTGACACAGACAATGACAATATGTCTGTTAGTGTTAAACTATGTCAGATATAACTTACTGAAAATAGGATCTTATAATGAGAGCATCATACAACTTTAACCAAAGAAAATTGAACCATTCCTTTTACAGGAGGAATATTCAGTTATTTCTTCAAGCATTAAAAGCAGAAGTTTTGGATACAATAAAATATTTTAGGATAAAAAAATATCTACTGTTACTTCAATACAGATTATTCAATTAAAACAGTCTTTCATACATTCTTTGAGAGCTGTACTGTGGCCATTGACAATGATACGACCCTCTAATTAACCTTTTCTCTTTCATAAACTTTTTTCAAGTAACCTTTCATTTGTTTCAAGAAGATACGTCTATCACAGAAAAAACAATATACTCGTATTAATTATTGCTTCTATACAAATATTTCTAGGTATAACATATATTAATATGAGTGTCTTCATTGTCAGTTTAAAAAATTGAATTGGAAAACTTCATATTTCAAAGTAATTTCCTGTGTCTAGGAAAAATAGCTGCTCTATATCTCTTGGGGAATGGATGCAATCTGTCTCTTATTTCACCTTTGCAACCTCTGAATATATATCTATAAGACTAAAAATATGTTATGTCTCCCAAACTTTATACGCAAGTATCATTGATAATGGATTCTTCAAATTTAGAGGGAAAATACCACAATTACAGTGCCTTTGTAGGCACTTAAGTTTTTTTCTAGAGCATTATCTAAGGGATTTTAAGTATCGTTTTAGTTTTGTTGTTAAAGTTAAATTTTTCCGACATATTAGCAGCAGCAAGCCTGTTTACACACCATAGCTCTCACTGGGGGCTTTCAGTCACAGACAATGCCTTCTTGCTTTCTTATTACACTCCATGGTACTGCCCTGGCTGAATCACTGTCACCCACTAGATATAGCCAAAATGTCAGCAACTGTGATGAAGAGAAGGAAAAAGAAATAACTTGCCATACAAAACCTTATGCCGTGGTGCTTTATAAAGCCAATGCTGTCAGTCAATGCCCGTCAGTATTGCTAGTGCAAAGCACAGGGCTTACTATTGATTTAATTAACTGGAGCTGAGATAAAGTTCAGTTACGTAGTGCAATAACTCGCCAGGTGTTCACAGGATTTCACACAATGTGCTGTGAGAAAGGGAAAATACAGAACTGAATGGATGGAACACGGCCCTGGAATCAGTGACTGACAGACTAACAGACAAGACCACATATGTATTAAACAGCTGGGCAAAATGTTCTGTGTTACCGATATCTGAAATGCAATAGTTGTAAAACATGTACAGGGGAGTAAGTTCAGTTGTTTCTTTCCATTATCAGCTGCCAACACTGATAAGAAACTAATCAGATAAGCATTTGCTGTGTGGTTCTCAGAGAAATAATATTTAATATAATTGCCTTTAACAGAATATGATGCTCATTTTAAAAAGACCACAATATAATATCACTAGTGACACACAGACCCACCTATTAGGCTCTTTAGGTGGGTAACTTTATTTGTTCCCTTGCAAGATTTTATTAGATTTGATCCACTCTATGAAAATGAATGCCTGTGATAAGAATAAAAATAAGTTCATTCTTAACTACAAGCAATTATCAAGTTCTCTTTTCCACCTTCGGCATGTAGCAGGGGGGTTTTTTTATTCATTTTTATATATGTGTATCTATATATGTGGCTATGTGTCTGCACTGTATGCTTATTACTAAAATAGCAGCAGTGCTGCACAAAATTCACTTAACTAATATTTTGTCTCAAAAATATCTTCTTGGTTTGCAGATTTAGTGAAATAAATGGTTTTTAAATCTTGAAATACGTGGCTCTTGTGGACTAATATAGTAATCAGAAATATTTATGTGAGCTTAATTCTCTCATTTTATACCAGAGTTGCTTTAAAAAGTCTTGGTGAATTGGTCTTACATATCAGTGTTTCAAAGTTCTGCCTGACAGGGAAAAAGCTGCTGACTTTTCCTGCTAGGAGGCTAGCTGCAGAGTATTCCTTGCTTCAGACCTTACTTTGCCCACCTTATTGTTGGCAATACCTCAGGTCTGCTCCTGTCCAAAAATAATACCAACCTGCTCTCATCTCCATATCTAATACAACTATTTTCCTCTTCAATGAAGGGCATTAGCCAGTCTTTGTTTTCCATGTATAATTGTAGAGTGTTCAGTGGATCACAGAAAGGCCAAAGGGAAGTTTTATATAGACACAAACGTAGACACAGACACAGATACAGACATACATACAGCTATGGATAAGAAGGTATATATACACACATACATATATATGTATTTCTATATGTATTTGTATGTCTATATATATTCATATGTATAGAGAGAATGAAAGTCTAGATCTATTCTATAAAAACAGTACGATAAACTAGACAATGTAAGAATTAGTTAAGAAACTTATTCTGAAAATAGGTAAACTGGAGTAAAACATTTTGGAAGTGTAACAATACTGTTGTCTTTCAAAATTACAATATTTCTTTTTTTCCTCAAAAAAATTAGGATTCATTTGTCTTAAAGCTGAAGAATCTTTTCATGTTTTACTCTGTAATCTTGATAAAGAATGGTGCATTTTGTTTGTCAGGAGGCAGCTGAGTATGTAATTATTCAGATGCTAACAGAGTTTTATTCATGTATAATAAAATTCATACAGCTGTTGTGCAGAGTTTTATCCTGCATTGACTCAATGTGTTTCTACAAAGCACAAATGACATGATGGACTCTGCATAAACTGTGTTTAAGTGTCAGAGACTTCACTAAAACATCCCATATCCAGATGTCTCTGGTATCTGGAAAACATACGTGGAACAACATAGGAAACAAACTGTTCTGGTAGGGACAAGAGCAAGATACTACGATGAGAAAGAATAAAAAGATGGGGACAGGTAGCTTGTTTGTGGGAGATGTAACAGAGAATCCTCTTCTAACGGTAAAAGACAGTTTGTACAGAAATGTAGTTTCTTTCCTATGCAGTTTGCCGATTTCTTTTGCATTTCTTGTAGTGAAAAGCTTCTAAATATTTCAGAAGGATGAACACAAGAAAATTTCCCAGATAAGGCAATCAAGTAAAACTCCTTAGCATAGAGTGAAGGCTGAATACAGGTAACGACTTTCAGAAGAATGTCTTAAAAAGTCACGGAGGAGGAAATAAGATCTTTATACATGAGTGAAGTAGCAAAATTAAGATGACCTTTAAAAACAGTAAGAGTTAAACACTGCATGGCTTAACAATGATCATCCAAATGACTCTGGGCCATACAGAGGTGGTCCAGATGCACCTTTTAGCTCAGGATGCCCCTAAGCTGTAATTACTGGAAGCTTCAAGAGTAGAAGGAACACAGCTTCTTTCTCTTACATCTTTCCTCAAGCATCTGAAAGTGGTCACTGCTGGAGACAGGATACTGCGTTAAAAGAACGTTCTTTCTTACCCATAAGGAAATTCTTATCTTATGACACAACCCATCCTTCCTTTCTTCAGACCTACATTTTAAAGCACAATCTCTGAAAGAAATAATTTTCCTGAATAAATATGGATTAGGAAAAGATTGTTGGTACTACTTGGGAAGTCTTGCTAATTAACATAAATTTTTCAGGAAACAATGCTAAGCAAGATTTTACTTTCATCATTTGCCTATGGAGTATAGCAACAACAGCATAAAATCTTTTTCTTTCATGCATATCTAGTAATTTTATCAATGCTTAATTTTATACTTTACCTCTGAAATACTCTGTGCTCTTACCTTCTGTAGTTCATAGTTAAGGATATGTTTGGCTTCACAACAAAATAGATGTATAAATTTTTCATGATTCACTCTGTGTTTGAGACCACTTATGCAGAGTGACCAGTGTAAAAGCAGTTTGAATTGCTTTAGTTAGCAATATTCCTTACCTTTTTACAGGCACTGGCTCTATTGCTTGTTGCTGTTATTTTCAGTGGCAGCAAAAGATATTAATAAATGCCCAATTTATTGGGCTAGCTTGCATTCATTATAAACTTTCTGCACTTTTAGCAGAGCAATACTTAGAGCATAATAGATGCTCATAATTTATTTATTTTAAATTGTTTAGCAAATTTATTTTTCTTTTTGGTCAGCTTTTCATCTTCTTTGTTCTACATCTTTTATCAAATAAGACCTGTCACATGAACCACTCATCTTTGTAGAAAGTCAGGATTCTTCACATATTCAGTAAAAACACAGTAAAATAGAATAATAATAAAAAAAACCCTCTCCCTTCTTTCATTTTTACAGATTTCTGAAAATGCATTTTTGATGATGCTTTTTATAGCACATTTTGATGTGACACTGACACATAACTTTTTTTCCATTCTTCTGTATTTTGTTTGCTTCCCCTTGTCACACATTTATGAATAAAAGAATCTTGTGCTTTGTCAGGATATGTTGAAAATAAAAGAGAAAGAAAAATAAGTAAAACAAGTATTAAAATTACTAAATGGTCCAAAACAAACCAATAAGTGTTCTGAGTTAATTGCCACACTACAGAAGAACTAGAATGACGTTAGTTGGATAACAAATGGCTGGAGAATAAAATGTGCATCATGTACTACTGCATCCAGAGATAGAAAGGTAGAGATAAAATTGGTTAAAGATAAAAAGAGAATGGAAGAGTGCATAAGTAGGAAATGGTCAAAGCGTTAGAAAAATAGAATGCATGTGGGGGAGGTGTAACTATGTAAAAGGATGCAAAGAAGGTGCAAATACACAAAGGAGTGCAATGACATCAAATACTTGATTTAAACTATAGTAAATGAAGAAGCAAGAACAATGGTATGCATATATGCAGAGCTGAAGGAAGCAGAAGAGAATCAAATAGAAAACATTCAGTTGTGCATAAAAAAAGAAGACATTATATGATCATAAATAAAAGCATAAAACCATTAAAAAAAAGAAAAAAAAAGACAGTATCATATGAATAGTACAGAAAACCTCAAGATTGCAAAGAATAGAGTAGCAATAGTGTATTTTATGCTGACTTCTATTTAGTATAAGATGCTTGTTACCCTTATTAGGTTTATTAGGTTGTGTGAACTTTTTCTGGTACTTCACTGTCTTCTATTAATTTTTTTTGTCCTCTTCACTCTTTTAACTTCTTCTTAAGATATGCTATTGTATGATTGCATTCATTATTTCTCAATGTCAGTCAAATTTAATCTTATTTCTGTATTAATCCCAAGTACGAACAATCCCACTATAGCAAGATTTTACATACCCTTAGTATCTGGCTTTTCCATCCAAATAAAATGTAAACTCCTATAAAAAATATTTGCTTCATACCTCCATGACACTGCTACCAATATTCATTGAACGATTTATAATAATGTCTGATCTGCCATTTAGCCATTTCTGAGCTTCAATATATTAATCAAATTACATTTGCAGTGGACTAAGAGTTATTCTATAAGCAGTATAGTTTAATGTCTCTTTAATAATACACATTATATAATAGTATGCATTACACAGTAATATATTACCTTCAAATATACTGTAATTACAGTGTATAATAGTACTTTTTATACTCTGTGCAGTTCTGATCCCTTCTTCTCAACAAGAAAGTAGTAGAATGGGAAAAGATTCAGAGAAGGGTGTGAAGGATGACCAGATGTGTGGAACAGCTTTCTTAAACTGAACTTCAAAGTTACGGCTCTTCATTCTGGAAAATGGGCATCTGAAAAGACTATCATGAACATCTACAAAATCATTCATGGCATGGAAATGTGCGGAGGAATCAGCTGTCTATTTCTCTAGTAGAACCAGGGATTATCAGTTGAAATCAGTTTTAAATTTTTAAAGAAGACATGTTTCTTTTAGTTAGTATTAGGGTAAGCGGAAGAGGGTAAGGAAAGTTGTGGATATGATGAAATGCTGAAATGGATACAAGTGCAGACTGGGCAAGTTCATAAAAGAAATCCTCTGAAGGTTACTGATTGCACATAAGCAACCTCTTTCACATGCAATCTGTCAGTATAAATTGTTCAAAATAACGGAACTATCATATATTTGACTTACTCTTCTCATTTTCCATAGTCATCTACTTTGGGCTGGTTCTAGGAAAAAAAAATCAAAAAGATATTGGTTTGGCTGAACTTTTTGTAATTCACAGTGTAATGCCTTTTATGTTCTTGTCATTGCTAGGATTTGTGTAGATCGATGATTTGCATCCACTAAATCCCACTCCCAGATTTATCACTCCTGTGGTAACTCAGTGTTAGTGTTACAGAATCACAAGGTTTGGAAGGGACCTCTGGAGATCGTCTAGTCCAGCCTCCCTGCCAAAGCAGGGTCACCTAGAGCAGGTTGCACAGGACGGCGTCCAGGCGGGTTTTGAATGACTCCAGAGCTGGAGACTCCCCCTCTCTCTGGGCAGCCTGTTCCGGTGCTCTGCCACCCTCAAAGGAAAGAAGTTCCTCCTCATGTTTAGATGGAACTTCTTAAGTTCAAGTTTGTGCCCATTACCTCTTGTCCTATCGCTGGGCACCACTGAAAAAAGACCAGTTCCACCCTTGCAGCACCCTCCCTTTAAGTATTTGTAGGCATTGATGAGATCCCCTCTGAGTCTTCTCTTCTCCAGACTAAAAAGACCCACGTCCCTCAGCCTTTCCTTGTAAGAAAGATGTTCCAGCCCCCTAATCATCTTTGCAGCCCTCTGCTGTACCCTCTCCAGCAGTTCCCTGTCCTTCTTGAACTGGGGACCCCAGAACTAGACACAGTACTCCAGATACAGCCTCACCAGGGCAGAGTAGAGGTGGAGGATAACCTCCCGTGACCTGCTTGCCATACACCTCTTGATGCACCCCAGGATACCATTGGCCTTCTTGGCCACAAGGGCACATTGCTGGCTCATGATCATCCTGTTGTCCATCAGGACTCCCAGGTCCCTTTCCACAGAGCTGTTCCCTCATCCCTATACAGTTTACAACACAATTGGATCACTCCAACTTCCCCAGGCTGGTCTCTACTGCATCCCATATTTTCTTTCCCTCTGCCATTGTTTTGACTTTTTACATGTGCTGTAGCAGCATCAGTGTTATATATGTTATATATGCCTGTGTAGTGCAATATCTTGGCTTGCCAAGGGTCCCATTTTTGTCATAGAAAGTATTTCAAATGTCTGTCATTAAACAAATAAATGAATAATCTCTGTTTTAATTTTGACAAATATTTTTTCCCTTTGAATCAGGCTATTAAAGGACCAACTCTCTAATACATCCTAAGAATTTTTATTTTGATCTTTTAACTGAAACTTATGTCTTTCCGTATAATAGCTCAGTGAGGACAAAAAACATTTTCTGAAAGAAAAAATCTTTTTTTGAAAATAAATCAATCATCTGCTGAGTTCTTACAGTGGAGTCAGATGTAGTGTAGTGGTGTTGGCTGCACTCTAGCAACAGAGGAGCTGTGCATAGCACAACACAGGAAGGAAACCCCTCAGACTGACAGTCTATGCTTCGGAATATATGCTTCAAAACAGAAGCAGGAGAAAACTAAATATCACTTTTAAAAATTCCATCTTGCTTGATGTAGTGTTATCGACTGGGTGTTTCACAAGACAAAAATATATATGTATTTATATGCCCATCTCATCTACGTTTTGGCCACTCTCGGTTGTTTAGTCACAATCCACGGGACTAGTTTTATTTTAAGGTGTTTGTATGTTCTATACTGTGTATCCAGTTTTATTAGTAAAAGTCTAAAGCATATGCTTATCTAGGCATAACTTTTCAAATTTCTGACTTCAGTTATTTATCTGCTATTAAGAAACACACTGCATACATACATACCTATACACAAATGTAGAGAGCATTTTACAATGAGATCCCATTATTTTTCCTATTGCCATGACTCTGAAAATTTTAAATCTGAAAAATACAACCTTATTTTGGAAAAGAAAAATATACAGATGTATTTAGGAATCTGTGGTTGTGTATGGATTGGAAAGCTGATACACAATATTAATTCAATTTTAAATGTAGTCCTCACTGCAGGGAGGTGAACATTTTATGCATGTGTGTATATTATACACATACTACAGTTCTTCCCAGAACTCCTCCTGAAGTCCACAAAGTTTTTCTGCTTATTTTGCTACAAGATACATCAAACCAAATATAAATATTTTCTGAGATAAAGATTAAATAAGGGACTCAGTAATGATATTTTTAAAAGCAGTTTGAGAATATGTATTCAGAATATAGATTACTAAAAGAAAAAGAAAGCCCAATTTTCAGACATTCTCACAACTTCCACCTAGCCATTCACCTAACTTTGCTAGTCTGCAGTGTAAACATTTACATCTGGGCTAGCCACACTAGACACCCCGTTCAAAGTAGACAAATATGCATTTCTGGGGTAAAATTCTTAGCATCTTGAAGTAGTCTAAACCAATCCAGCTGAAGTGTGCGCTTAGAGCTATCCTTCTGTCACCACTGTGCATCAAAGGGGTCACTTTCAGTTAGCTCAGATGTAGGTATCTGCACTATGGACATTTAAGTTAGGTGATATTAATCCAGCTCCTATGAAATGGGACCAGAAGTACAAGATCCCTGTGTGCTCACTCGCTCAAAATTACAATAAGAGAGATTAGTCAATTCTGATTTCTGTTGGATATCTGACCCTCAAGTAGATGCTGGAAAAGAAGTTGTAGGATTCTGAGCAGTTTTGGGAATTCAATCCTTCCAGCAAATAAATGGGATTCTTCAGCAGTCCTGTTTTCATGATTTATCTTATCTGATGTAAATAATTTACAGTAATATATGTGAGAACAGCAGGTCTGAGTGGGCTGGTGCAAGATTCGGGTCTAAAATGAGGGCTGTCTTTTCTAATGAGGGGCAGTTGAGAGCTACCGTATGCTCCTAACTTTCAAATTAGTAGAGCCATCTGTTAAACAAGTTGTTATTTTCATTTTTTTTTTATTTTACTTCTTTTCTTTTATAATTAAACTTAATTATTAAGCAATGATCCTACTTCTAAGTTCTTTACCTGGAGTTTTCAAAGCTTTTAAAATGAGATTCACCAGGTTTTGACAAAGAAGCAGATTTCCTTGAAAAATGTAAAGATCATAAACTGTTCTCCCTAAGAGTTTGGTTCATTAGCTACTAGCTATGGTCTTTCACATCACAGAAGCTGTGAAAATCTGCAGATCCCAGCTTAGTTAGAAGCCACGCTATTCATATATTTATGTTTGAAGCCTATTAAAAGCCCCAAACACATTTGTTTTCATGGCAAAACGTGGTAGGTCTCAGAGAAGGGTAAAGAACGTACATAGAGGAAAACTGTATTTCCAAAACTTACATCTCCATCCATCTTGAAATTTAATTCTTTCTACACAAAATAAGTCTATGTTAATATTTTTACCAAAAAAAAAAAAAGAAAAAAAAAACAAAAAAAATCAAAAAAAGCAAGCAAAACCCCACAACCGATAACGACACACTTAGAGTAAATAACATTCATTTTACAAATCGAGTTGAGTCTTTCCAGAATTTGACGCAATTTACTTTTGGTAACAATTTAGTGTTTTGAGTTGTTTTAGAAGTGTGTAACTGTTTAGAAATTTTAACTTTTGTCCATCGGTGGAGTTATAGTTTGCCTTGGACATATTAACAACTTCATCTTTTCTGTATGTGCACATATTTGTTACATGCAAGTTGGTTATAAAAAACTTGGTTATAACTACTTCATGCGGCTTTGCTTACAGTCCTTTCTTCATTTATGTTTTTCTAGTGCAAAAGATCTATGAACTTTTTTTTTTTTAATCTTTCTCTACTCATTCATTGAATCTTAGGCTGCAGTTGCATGTTATGCCTGAACTGTTACCATTCTCCTCACCTTGCTCATTCTCTGCCCTTCTCTTTTCCTGGTTCTTCCGCAGCTGAGTTGTCTTTCTGTCAAATAAGTGAATGCATTCAGCTCAGTAATGTAGCAGAATGTCACTAAATTGGAGAGATATGGGTTTGATGGATGGATTAATCAATGGATAAGAAATTGGCTGAATGGCTGCATCTAAAGAATTGCAGTCAATGGCTCTATATCCAAATGGAGATCAGTAGTGGGCAGTGTCTCTCAGGGTTCCGTGCTGGAATGGCTACTGTTCCATATATTATTAATGACATAGACAATGTGGATGACACCAAGCTAAGTGGTGCAGTTGATGTGCTTGAGGGAAGGGATGCCATTCAGAGGGACCTGGACAGGCTTGAGGAGTAAGGCTATGTGAACCTCATGAAGTTCAACAAGGTCAAGTGCAAGGTCCTGCATCCAGGTTGGGGGAATCCCCCATATCAATACTGACTGAGGGATGGAGGACTTGAGAATACTGATGAATGAAAAATTAGATATGAGCAGGCAATATGTGTTTGCAGTGCATAAAGTCAATAGTATCCTCGGCTGCATCAAAAGAAGTGTTGCGAATAGGTCAAGGGAGGTGATTCTCCCTTTCTACTGTGCTCTTGTGAGACCCCAGCTTGAGTTCTGCATCCAGCTCTGGGGTCCCCAGCATAAGAAAAACATGGACCTGTGTGAGCGGGTCCAGAGGATGGCCAGGAAAATGGCCAGAGGAGTGGAACACCTCTGCAATGAAAAAAGACTGAGAGCATTGGTGGTGTTAAGTCTGGAGAAGAGAAGGCTGCGGGGGCATCTTATCATGGCCTTTCAATACTTAAAGGGGGTTCTTTTGATGGAGAGACAATGTTTACCAGGGCCTGTAGTGACAGGACAAGGGGTAAGAGTTTTAAATTGAAAAAGGGTAAATTCAGATTGGACATAAGGAAGAAATTTTTTATTATGAAGGTGGTGAGACACTGGACCAGATTGCCCAGAGAAGTTGCGAATGCCTTGGGAAAGTAAAAGAAGGTCATCGAGGAGGACTGTGAACACGTTCAGGTGACTTGCACATGGGGTAGTGGAAAACACATATATCATACTAATCATTGTTTAGTTTTATATGCTCAACAAGTAAAACATCTGGACTTAGATAACATAGGCCTGAGGTGGACTCAGAGGCACCTTATCAAACATGCAGAGATTCCTGCTCTGCTGTCAGAGAAGATCAAAGCACAGTGGGAAACTACACCTGCTTGAATCCCTGAAATACAGGCAAAACCAGCAGGTTCGGACACTCTCTCACTCTCTCACTTGCTAACAAGGACTCTCTCGCAATCAAGGACTCTCGCTTTGTGGTGCCTGTGTCACCCGCTTGTGTGCCTCTGCCAGGGTGCTGCTTTGGAGATCCCCGACTCCGCAAGGTATTGAGAATAAATTTGTTCTTTGCCTTTCATCCGTGGTTTTGTGGTTCCTGCAGTCTGCCTGTGTCAGCTCACACAATGCCCTGTCATTAGAAGTGTCCAAGGTCCGGTTGGATGGGGGTCCTGAAAACCTATCCATGACAGAAGAGTTGGAACTAGGTGCTCTTTAAAGGTTCCTTCCAACCCAAACCATTCTATAATTCTATCAGTCTACGATTTTGGAAGTAAGGAATCTTTGGATGGCAACTCACACTAATATTTAGATAAATTGACTGGGACATGGGTAACTTTAGACACATTCTTTACTATGCCAATATTAAATATATAAAAATTTGTATTTGTTTATGAATCCATTTTGCTCTCCATCTGGATATCAGCAACTTTTCTTTCAGTTTCCTTCTTTATAAAATTCAGAGAAAGAAGGATTTGGTTTTTTTTTTCCCCTTGCCATAAGGGAAATGTGACTCTTTCTTACATTTTAAAAAAATTCTCAAAAATTGTCAGCCTAGGTCCTTTAATATTGCAATTAGGGATTCAACAATATTTACTTGAAAAGTAATAAATATGGGGAAAAACCAGGAATTTTCCTGTATTACTCTGTTGTCACTTAAATTCAAGATTATGATTGTTCTTTAATTTCCACAAATGACAAAGAAAAAAATAAGTTATTTTCTACGTTGAAGACCAGGAGATTTATGGAGCTTTATCTGGCTAGTTACCATGACGGTTAATTATTGTTGAGATAAGCCCTAAGGATTATGAAATTTCAAAGCACAGAAAAAGTGCCATTCTATGTTATATAAGGAATAAGTTCCCAAACCATTTGGATGTCCTTATTAGGAACAGCAGCTAGGAAGAGCAGTAAGCTGGGAAGGTGCAGTCTTTTTTTTTTCTTTTTTTTTTGTAGTGATGTTTCAGGCGAAATGCCACTGTTATATTTGTAATTTTTATCCCTTTCCTTTGGGGAATAGGAGGAGTTAATGTGGTCCACTTCTCTTGGTTATGAAGCCTTTCTTTTGTTGCTTTAGCTACGTTCTCTCTTTGATTTGTAGCTATATTTAACTCCAGCATTTTCTGGGACATCGGCAAAAACATTCAAAATATCAACACGACGAAATGGTAATATGAACAGTGAAGGCACTTTGATTGTTTTCTGCTCTAGGTCATATAATTCAAAAAGAAGTGTTAAAAATGAGGTTATAATTCCTGTTAAAATACAAGCATTGGAAATAAAAAGGTATCCTTCTCTTTGATCTGTATTAGGAAAAAGTGGGTAAAGGTTTATCGGCTTCAATGGATTTTATTTTCACTGTGGAGAATTTAACATAGCTGTGGGTTTGGTTCAATTGAATACCGTGCCTTCAAATGCCCAAAGTCAACCATGGAGGATGTTATGCACTTAAATGTAATACGCAAAAATGCAGAAAACATGTAAGGTTCCTCAGTCTCTCCACAAGGAAGATGTGTTATCTTTCTAATTCCTGTAGAAGAAACTATTTTTTAGATACATTTTTCAGACCTTAATAGTATCCTTAAACTCTGGGGTTTTTTTACTTACTACAAAACTGGAATAAATTAATACAAAAACAAGTGCATTGGAAACTTGATTAAAATACAGCACACACTGAAGAAATATTATGAGCCATATTCAGCTGACAGATCTGAAAGAAATCTGGTACTATATTTGCAGCAATTAATTGCTTTCTTGTCAAAAAATTTGAAATTTGTTCATTTATTCTCCAAAGAAAAAAAGGATGAGGAGAACCATTCCTTTTCTGGAGCTTTTTAAATAATTTATATGAAAAGTATATTTTTAGAAAATTTAATTAAAAAAAAAAAAAACAAAACAAAAAAACCTTTAATTCACTCTTTCACTTTCTTGAGATTATTGCTTATTCTATACAACTTCTAATAACTGCAGGAACCGTATTCCTTTGATTTTTCAATCATTTTACTAGACAGCCACTTAAACCCTGTTAATCACTTTTAAGACTAATAACATGTAATTTAGGAGTGAGATTCAGTTTGTCTCTTCAGGTTTTTAGACTGATATTTAAACTTGATGGTATTGACTGGGGAGTTGATAAACGCACACAGCAGTTTAGTGCTATTTGAAATATGGCATAGCAGCTAACCTCCAGCTTCCACTGCAAAACTGCATGGGTGGTCCATAACCCTTGTGTCTGATCAGCCTACCCCATGAGTATTTCTTTGATTGCCTAAGTCCTCTCAAATGGCAGTAGGTACCACGTAGGCAAGTGAATTGGGCTGCATCAAAAGAAGTGTGGGCAGCAGGTCAAGGGAGGTGATTTTGTCCCCCTACTCCACTCTGATGAGACCTACCTGGAGTACTGTGTCCAGCTCTGGAGCTCTACGTACAGGAAAGACATGGACCTGTTGCAGCGGGTCCAGAGGAGGGCCACAAATCATCAGTTGGAATGGAGCACCTCTGCGTTGAGAACAGGCTGGGAGAGTTGGGGCTGTTCAGCCTGGAGAAGAGAAGGCTCTTGGGAGACCTTATTGCGGCCTTTCAGTACTTAAAGGGGGCTTTCAAGAAAGGTGGGGACAAACTTTTTAGCAGGGCTTGTTGTGATAGGACAAGGGGTAATGGTTTTAAACTAAAAGAGGGTAGATTTAGACTAGATAGAAGGAAGAAATTTCTTACAATGAGAGCGGTGAAACCCTGGCACAGGTTGCCCAGAGAGGTGGCAATTACCCCATCCCTGGAAACATTCAAGGTCAGTTGGACAAGGCTCTGAGCAACTTGATTTAATTGAAGATGTCCCTGCTCATTGCAAGGGAAGTTGGTCCAGATGACCTTTAAAGGTCCCTTCCAACCCAAACTATTCTATGATTCTATTCTATGATTCCATGAATTAAGTTCAAGATCTCTGTGGACAGTAATGGGAAGTTAGATATCTACCTCATTGTAGATACCTACATTTAGATACCTAATTTAAGTGGTTTGCCTAACTTATAAATTTGGATACCTTAATTTCACATTGAATCCCACTCAGGTCTTGATTCAGCTGCTGAAGCATGGGCATCTGGTACTGCCTGAGGAACTCAAGGATACCTGAGGCATCCCCATAAGCCTGGTAGAAATGACACAGAAGACTTATAGGAGTCTTTTTTAACTAGGAGCTTTGGCCAGAACAGATACACTGAAGCAGTTTAAATATCATTAACAGTATATTCTTTTCTGGTATAAACAGACATGTTTAGTCTGGTTTGTGTAATTAAACCAGCAGCTTAGACTGGCAGATATGGCACATTTCATTGTAGAGGATTTGCACCATCCAGAAGCGGCAGCTAGAAACTTCAGATCCCAGGCAGAAGAGGGAGGCCCATAGGTAGGAAAAATGGATTGAGCCCAGGGTGTTCAAAATTGTTATGTTTAACTCTAAGCTCATCATCCTAAATTCCATTTATAGCTAATGCAAAAAGAGTGGCACTCTTAGGGCATAACTGATCTGACCTAATTTAGATGTGCTCATTAAAGGTCATACTCAGGAGACATCTTTGAGTCAATGAGGGGCTGAAAATTGCATTAGAATAACTGTGGAAGCATTTTAAAGGATTTTTTACAACTGCCTGTGCACTGACTCCTCACATTGAAAGTGATGAGCGTATTAGTTAGCCTATGTTGGGTAAAGTTAGTAGACAGACATGAGTTATGATTGGCTCTAGAAGAAACAGCTGCTGAGTTTGTGTGCACAGTGAGGGCTGACTGGTACTGTTTAAGAAAAAAAAAAAATTGAATAGGTGGCCCTGTAGGAGTCCTGTTGTCTGAGGTTGGGTAGAGTAGACTCACTAAAAAGAGAGCTGGCAGCGATCCCTTTTTTTCTCTCTGTGACATGAAGTCTGCCACAAACAGTACGACAGAAAGAATATTGAAGTTGAAAGAATCAGGGCAGCAGAGATTAGAGTAAGAAAGATTTCCATTAAGAAGGAAGTAGCTACAACTGAGAGGTTAAATATGACTGATGTGACAGAAGTTAGAGACTTTGGAAAAGAATAACAGTTGGAAGAGGTGAGGATTAGAGGCCAAGAAAGACAGATATGTTTGGCAACTGATACTGAAAATCTATGCAAGCAACACCTCATTTGGTAGATTTGAATATGCATCATGTCTAATTCTTCTGATTGTCCACACTGGCTATTTGTTAACCTGAACTACAAAAATCTAACAGTTAGGTGTGGTAAAGCAAGTCAGGCACAGATTGTAAACCAACTCAGGATCAAGCTCTGAATCTGCAGACAGTAAGATAAGTGCCACTAGTTTTCAAGAACTTGTACCCAATCTTTGCACAACTACTGAAGGCAAAGCAGATGTGTCTTGGTAGAAGACCTTTAAACCACTGCTGCTGTCTAGTGAAAGAGCTTTTGAGAAAACTAGTGAGTTAAACCAACTAACCTGTGAGGACTTCAGTCTAGCTGTTTTTACAGGGCAAAAGCTATAGAAATGTTTATATATATATATACACACACAGGCACATACAAGACAGCTATGAATAATGAAAACAAACTGTTGAAAAAGAACTTGAGGCATACAAAAAGAAACTTTTCAAGGTTCAAAGAAGAGGGTGTATGAATTATGCTGCGGTTGTACTATGAATAGAACATTACATTAGAAAACTATCTGGTTGAATATTTAACATGTTTTGCGAAGTTTCTGAGTTGCTTAGTCCTAAGAAACTTTATAGACTCTGTGATCATAACCCAAATTCTTAATTTTAGAATGAGACCCAAGGGATACAAAATTAGCTGCTGCTTTTTAAGAGCTGATCCAGGGGCAAAACAATGATGAAGGCAGAGTGACCTTCCACAAGACCTAGCTAGGGAGACCTTGTGATGTTTGCCATAGAGACAGTACAGGTAAACTATTGAAACAGCACCTTCCAGTTAATTCCTGGTTAAATTTGGAAGAAGTGTTACATCTTTCAGGTTGCTCTATAGAGGTGTAGATAGATTACAGCCTGAAGGTAACAGACTAAAACAGCAGGTCAAATCTGTAAGTATGGAAATTAGAATATAAAAGCTGTCTCCTGCAAAACTCCATGGTCATATCGCTTTGAACTCTAAAAATGTGTAAATGGGAAGCAAAACAACAGACTCTTATGCATCCTTTACCTGTCTTGTATGATGCACCTCTAGAGACCCTTACCAGAACCTAGAAGCAGCAGACCTTATTAGATGAGGTGCTACAAACAAACTAAAAAAAATAATTAAATAAAAAATAAATTAAAAAAAAAAAACGTCCTGACTTAATGAACAAACAGAAAACATGCAGAGATAGCTGCAGAAAGGCGGTAATACTGCTAATAGATTTTGGCAGACCTCTTGTGCAATGCTTTGGAAGTTAAAAATTTTAACTAAGTTAAGCCAAAAATAAGTGTCAAGGGAAGAAGAATTTAAGGAAATAGGCAAGAGATGGTAAAAGAAGAAACTTGTCAGCCTGAACTCAGTGCCAGGAAAGATCATGGAATGGTTCATTGTGGGTGCACTCACATGGCATGTGAAGGATAACCAGGGGGTCAGGCCCAGCCAGCATGGGTTCAGGAAAGGCAGGTGCTGTTTGACCAACCTGATCTCCTTTTATGAC
>VYXH01001731.1:36280-104592 GCA_013397275.1 Burhinus bistriatus
TTTTTTTTTTTTTTTTTTTTTTTTTTTTTTTGTGGGGTACACCTGCATTTCTGATTCTGGAAGTTTTATGTGTTTTGTTTGTTTGTTTGGGTTTTTTTTGTTTAGTTAATTGGTTGCTTTTCCCCTCTCATGTGATGCTTTTTCAAACACATTTTGGGTTTTTTTCTGTTTTATTTCAGCAGGGAAGGGAAGGAAGTATGGGAGTTTTGGAGATGGACTTTATTTTCAACTATAATTCCTTGTTCTTTTTTTTATAATGAATTGGTATGTCCCATGATCTGCCTTTAGCTAATTTAAGTCCAAAAAAACTATGCAGTTAGGTCTAGATATGTGGGGGTCCAAATTCTATTGGTATCACTCCTATCTTTTTTGAAAAGCCCGGTTCATGAATCCAAGGGACATCTACGGAACAGGAAAATATTTCCAGCGTGACTGACAAAATTAATATTTTTCAAGCTGTTGTTAGATATTTCGTTAAAGTAGAAGTAGTATGATTTTCCAAAAATTAGATCCCATTAAACCCTGGGTAAAAGTGCTCAACAATTGTGGAAATCATGTAAATTTGGGGTTGAAAATTTAACCAGAAACAGCCACATTTGAATTAAAGCAATGACGGGACTGACTGGGAATCATTTGAAAGGGATTTCTGCATTCTCCCTCGAGAAAAATCTGACTTTTGCAGGAAAAAGTATACAATCAGCATAATCTTTTTGCGTTTTCTATCAAATTTCTAATGTTATTATTCTATTTATCTACAAGCAGGCCAGTTCCACATGACTGACCTTATAACTCTTCTCATTCTTTCTCTTCCTCCATTTTTAGTACCCTTTCTGCCCTACTAGATGTTGCTATGTTTCTCCTTCTTCAAGTGCACTACGTTCTTCTTTCACACAGCATATTTTAATCTTCTTTCTTTACTATTTCTTTCTTGATTCATATGACTGACAAGGCTTTCTGTCCTCACTTCCATTCCCTGGTGTCCTATCAGGATTTCTTCTGTACCAGCCTTTCCAATTTAGTTTTCATTTCCTTCTTGAGATAAATCCAGTAGTGCTGAAGATTTCTCCTCTAACACCATGTAAGTACAGCATTAAAACTCTATTACTGGTAATTGAGCTAATGTAAAAGTGCAGATTACTTATCATTTATGACAAAGTAACTCTGTGTCTTAGGCATTGTAATGAATCACCATTTTAATTTAAATGTATTGGATGCTTACCAAACCTCCCAAAGTGATGTTGGGAATGCTTGAAAGAATATTGTAAAACCTCTGACAACTGAAATCTAAGCAGTCCAAATCCAGAGTCTTTCAGGACAGTGGAGTTATCCTGGGAGCTGATATTCAAGCTGTCTTCTTGACCATGAGGAGGGTCAAGCCTGTCATCCGTATGTTATATTTGTTTCATCTCTTGTATTAGCTTCCATATCTTCTGTTTTTACAGCAGCCAAATGAAATTTCAGTCCAGAATCATGTATTTTGAATGGGGTCAGGCAGTTGTTATTTCACATACATAGATATTTAGTTATTGTACTCACTCTTGTACAATTTAATCATTGGTGTGAGTCTGATTGATTCATTTAGATATATCAGAAGTAGATTTGGCCCAATATTTCAAATGTAAGACATTTGCAAACTTTAATCACGTCAATTATGCTGGGCAATCCTGGGCGTCTAAATTCTGTGGAGTCTAGCAGCTTCGTGAAACTGACAAAAACCACTCATTGTTGTGCTGAGGTTAGCTTGCTGCTTTTTATCCCAAGCAAGACAGTTGATATTTTATGTCAGTGCTGCCTCAATAATTGTGCTCATCTACATTTGAAAATACTCAGATGTGTTCTAAGACATGCAGCTAATAAATCTAAGCATATGGACTGTGTAACCACATAGAAGTAAAATCAGTCCACCAATGCAGTTCCTTTTCACGCCCTTTTTCTTCTGGATTCGATTCTAAGACCTTGATAAATTAAGCCAGGCTATAAATTTTTGATATTAGAATTAATAGAGATCTGTTGCTAAGGGAATAAAATAGTGTATATATATATATATATTTATTGTGTTGATCTGCACTTAGAACATTCTCCCCCTCTTATTCTTATTTTTAGTGTTTCTCTTTATCTTTGTACATGTCACCCACTCGGGATTTTTGGGAGCGGGATGATGGGAGAGGTGTCTGGCAACTTGAAAATGTATTTTTCTAAAAGTTTTATGTTTTCATAACTATTACACTCAATAAGTATGCATTACATGTTATTAGCCTTAGCAAGGTATTTTAATCTAACAGTTCTGCACCATGTTCACATTAATATGCAAATAGAATGAGAATACAAAATTAAATGGAAATGAAAGTTGGAAGTTAATTGACATTTTTGTCACAAAAGCTCAGAGAAACAGTACTTATGGTTTAATGGCAAAAAGCTAATGTGTCATCCTAGGGAGGGCTACATCAATCTAGAATTAAGACGATTTTACTGAGCAAAAGTGCAAAGTGCTGTTTGTGTATGCAGGTTGCCAACTCCCCCTATGTAGGTGGTCCCATCACCGTAAACCTGGACTAAATTGCTGCCATCCATTAAACACAGTGGCTGCCTGGATAGCTGCCTAGCACAGATTTACACAGGCCATCTATTCCTGTCAGAAATATGATATGTCACTGACAAAAGCTTAATTACTCCATTAATTAATAGGACAATTTTCAAAATGCCTTGCAATGCAGCTTGACACTCATTAGTGCCATTTATGAATAATTTCTCCCAGGGTATAATACTCTAGAAAGTGTAATTTGAAAGGGAATAATACATGTTTAAAACTTACGTATCTGTGAAAGCAAAATACATTCTTTGCTGAATTAGTCAGCTTTAGGAAAAAGCTCAGACCTATCCACTGAATGCTTGGAAAGATATTTCTCTATATCAAAACACTTCTGTCACTGAATAGCAATCTTATTCTGGATTAGAGTCATTTGGAAGTCCAGGCAGCCCTTCTTTCCCTATAGAAATCTTGATCCCCTTCTAGTTGGACTCTTATTACCCTCAATTCTGCATGAAGGTCAGGAGCACTGAAATGCTTGGACTACCACTGTACCAATACATCCATTTGTCTGTGGGAATCTATATCCCTTTATATGACTAAACAAAGTTGAGGACAAAAGAGCTGGTGAAGATAATTCCATCACATACCTTCCACAATATAGGACTAGAACTGAATTTGCAGGAGAGTAAATGTACAAGAGAAAAATGAGACAAAATAAGAGAAATAAGTGGAGAAAGCATGGGCACAGCTCCACTGTTTTATATGCTAGTTAGCCAGGTTGGGAGGAAAACGTTAAAGAGAATTGCCTTTCTGTTTTCACAGCCAGGATCTTTTGGTACTTTGTTTTGATGAGGTAGAGTGTCTTCTAGTGCTTGCTCTGGGATAGTGCACCTCTTTCCTATTGAGACTACAATTTTATTTTATTTTTTTTTACTTTGAGTTCATTCAACATAGGGATAGGATCATAAATATAGTCACTGGACATGTGGCCCTGCATGTGAAAATCTACAGAAGTCTGAAGTTTGAATAATATGGGCCACTGAGAAGCCGGCACTTCAGTTCTCTGTACTCTTTGCATAGATTCAAGAAATAAAAAGTTTAACTTCATTCTGCCTATGCTGCTCACTAAACAACTTTCGGTGACAGAAAAGTTTATATCACTTTAATACTCAGACTGAAGACAAAAGAGAAATAATAATACAAAACAACGTGATGAAGGTCACCACAAAAATGTATGCAATATATTAAAAAAAACTACTTCCAAGGTTTAACAGCACTTAAGATGGTCAAGAAGAGTAAGATGGTGGTACAGTAAGGGAAACTGTCTTACATGGGAATTAGTCCAAAATATGGATTTGTTGCAGTTTGGGCCGGATTGGCCCAATCCAGCGGAATGACAGATGCTCTCTCTCTCCTGTTCGGCTTCAAAGGGAGGCAGGAGAGAGAAAAAAAGAGAGACTTCAGAGTTTAGAAGGAAATAAACTACTTTAATGAAATATTAATAATAAGATAATAAAAAGAAAATAATGAAATATATACAGAACCGTATCAAGCTCCCAGGATGATGATCACGTCACCAGCAGGCACTGGGGAAGTCCCAGACTGGACTTGGCAATGGATGGGAACTGGATTCTGCATCTGGATTCAGGATTGGGATCGGGATCAGGATTGGGATCAAAGGCAGACAAACAGAGTCCTCCTTGGACGCCAGCCACTAAAGAAAGAGAGTACTGACCCTTTGATTCCTCAGCTTTTATACTGAGCATGAGGCAGATGGGATGGAATACCCTGTTGGTCAGTTTTGGGTCACCTGTCCTGTCCTCTACTCCCCACAGGTGTGATCCCCCTACACTTTTCCGCTTCCAACCCTCCAAGGGGTCAAATAACAAAGTTGGCTGGCCTTGGTTGTTATAGCAATAAGTACAAGCAAGAGCCTCTCTGCACACCGTTCCTTGGCATCAACTATAAACATGGGTCTTGTCACTGTGAGAGTGAACAGTTTTCTGCACAACATGCCGTTAATTTCAGCAGTTAGAAGAGGCCTAGATAAAAAGTTAAGTTACTGAACAAAATTGGTCGTGTTTTACCTTGTACCAGGACAGAATTTCAAGAAGGATCTTTTAGGTTCATAATCTGGGATTGTGTGACCTATGATTTTTGTTTATTGTCCACATATTTAACTGTCCAAATAGGATTCTTTAAAGGAGCTCAGAATTTGCTGAGTGTTCACCCTCAGAAAATTCATCTCCTTAGGGTATTCTTCAATGCATGGGGGGAGGTAGTGTCAGCTGGGAAGGTGAAAAACGTTACCACTCCCTCTGCCTGCCCTGTTCCCCTGCATAAGTTGCTTGTTAGTCGAATGAAGAGGTTGAGCTGACAGAATGCTGCTGCCATGGATCAGGATCTGATTCTAGAACAGCAGGGATGGGGGACACAGTAACCTTTCCAGCCATCCCAGTCTTAGCCTTCTTGTCAATCAAAGCCCTAAGAATACATGAAAAAACAGATTTTCTGAGGGTGGGTACTCAGCAGTTTCTAAAAATCCAACTCTTTGAAAAAGTCTCATTTAGACACTCATCAGCTAGAGTCCTTAAATTTGGTGCACAGCCCTTAATCGGCAAAATCTGTATGCAGTTGTACAGTTTGGGCAGCTAAAGCTGTTTGACACTTAAAAAGTGCTGATTATCCAGCAAGTCCCATTAATCTTAGTGGGAATACAGTTAAGGTCTGTGGCTCAAATTTAGGAACATATGCTCAGCCAGAAGTATGTGAATAGTCAATTGATGACAGTATTAACAGCACTAAAAGCTTCCCCCCCCCAAAAAAAAAAAAAAAAAAAAAACAAAAAAACCCAACCCAACCTTTAATTTTTGTTTGACTTTCCAGTAAGAAGTCCATGCTATCATCTGCTCTGGAATTGATTTAGGCAANTTAACAGCCAAAAAACCCCCCCCCCCCCAAAAAAAAAAAAAAAAAAGAACCAAAAAACCCAACCCAACCTTTGATTTTTGTTTGACTTTCCAGTAAGAAGTCCATGCTATCATCTGCTCTGGAATTGATTTAGGCAAGACTGTATAACCATTCCTCAGTGATTCAGTATAACCATGTGTGTTTTGTGTGAAAGATATAGAAGAGTTAAATGGTGCTCTGATGTGTCTTCTGCATGCTCCTATTCAAAGCATATAGCAAATTAATGAACTTTCTTAAAAAAAAAAAAAGAAAAAAACCAACATTGCCAAGTGGATCACTGATGTTTGTGGTGGACTTCTGTATTCTTTCTCCCACCATTCAGCTATGTCTCTTAGTTTCCCTTCAACACCAAATACCCACAGAAAGAGTGGGAGTTACAGTTCTGTTTGTCTTTAGCTATTGCAGGTGATAGGAAGATGCTACAAAGCTAACGCCTCAGGCATTTTGGTTTTTTTTTCTGCACTGAACCTAATCCTACTTGTACAAGATTTTTTACAACAATTAAGTTGGTTTTCCTCCTTGGTGCCGATGAGTGCTACTGCCCTGAAATATTATAAAGTAGTTGGCTAGCCTTTCCCATCTGCAGTACAAATACTGTCTCCCCTCCCTATAATCAGTGACCAGTGGACTGGTTTTATTTAAAATGTCCTCATATTTGATTTTGGAGATATAATTCTCTCAACATACACACCTGGTACATACTTCAGAAAACTGCGAGGCTACAATCTAATTGGCATCATGGAGACATACTGGGATGGCTCATATGACTGGAATGTTGGAATGGAAGGATACAGACTCTTCAGGAAGGACAGGCAGTGGAAGGGAGGAGGGAGTGTCACCCTCTACGTCAAGGACCAGCTGGAGTGCATGGAGCTCCACCTGGGGATGGATGAGGAGCTGACTGAAAGCTTATGGGTCAAGATTAAAGGGAGGGCAGGGACAGGTGATGTTACAGTGAGGGTCTGCTACAAGCCACCTGAGCAGGAAGACCGAGTGGATGAGGCCCTATATAGGCAGATAGGAGCAGCCTCACATTCACAAGCCCTGGTCCTCATGGGGAACTTCAACCATCCTGATATCTGTTGGATGGACAACATAGCAGGGGATAAGCAATCCAGGAAATTCTTGGAACGTGTCGATGATAACCTCCCTCTACAAGTGACAGAGGAGCCAACATGGAGAGGTACCATGCTGGACCTTGTTCTCACCAACAAGGAGGAGCTGATGGGGAATGTCATGTGCAAGGGCAGCCTTGGCTGCAGTGATCATGAGATGGTGGAGGTCAAGATCCTCAGGGTGATGAGGAGGGCGAACAACAAGCTCACTGCCCTGGACTTCAGGAGAGCAGACTTTGGCCTCTTCAGGGGTCTGCTTGATGGAGTACCATGGGATAAAGACCTGGAGGGAAGAGGGGCCCGAGTAAGCTGTTTAATATTCAAGGATCAGGAGCAATGCATTCTAACAAAGAGGAAGTCAGGCAAATATGACAGGAGGCCTGTGGGATGAACAAGGAGCTCCTGGACAAACTCAAACACAAAAAGGAAGGCTACAGAGGGTGGAAGTAAGGACAGGTAACCTGCGAGGGATACAGAGAAATTGTCTGAGCAGGCAGGGATCAGGTTAGGAAAGCTAAAGCCCAGCTAGAATTAAACCTGGTGAGGGACACAAAGGGCAACAAAAAAGCCTTTTATAGGTATGTCAGTGACAAAAGGAAGATATGGGCCCACTCAGGAAGGAAACAGGAGACCCGATTACCCCGGACATGGAGAAGGCTGGGGTACTCAATGACTTTTTTTCCTCAGTTTTCACTGGCAAGGGCTTTAACCATACCACCCAAGTTACAGGAGGCAAAGGCAGAGACTGGGAGAATGAAGAACTTCCCACTATAGGAGAAGACCAGGTCCGAGACCATGTAAGGAACCTGAAGGTGCACAAATCCATGGGACCTGATGAGGTTCATTTACAGGTCTTGAGAGAACTGGTGGATGAAGTTGTCAAACCATTAACCATCACAGCTGAGAAGTCGTGGCAGTCTGGTGAAGTTCCTGCTGACTGGAAAAGGGGAAACATAACCCCCATTTCTAAAGAGGGAAAAAAAAAAATTACCCAGGGAACTATGGGCCAGTCAGTCTCACCCAGCAAGATCATGGAGCAGATCCTCCTGGAAACTATGCTAAGGCACATGGAAAATAAGGAGGTGATAGGTGACAGCCAGAATGGCTTCACTAAGGGCAAATCATACCTGACAAACTTAGTGGCCTTCTATGACAGTGTTACAGCATCGGTGGGTAAGGGAAGAGCAACTGATGTCATCTACTTGGACTTGCGCAAAACATTTGACACTATCCCATATGACATCCTGGTCTCTAAACTGGAGAGACATGGATTTGATGGATGGATCACTTGGTGGATAAAGAATTGGCTGGATGGTCGCACTTAAAGAGCCGCGTTCACCAGCTTGATGTCCAAGTGGCAAGCAGTGATGAGTGGTATTCCTCAGGGGCGGTACTGGGACTAGTACTGTTTAACATCTTTGTCAGTGACATGGGTGTTGGGATTGAGTGCACCCTCAGAAAGTCTGCCGATGACACCAAGCTGTGTGGTGTGGCTCACATGCTGGAGGGAANGACCTACAAGAAAGCTGGAGAGGGACTTTTTATAAGGGCATGTAGTGATAGGACAAGGGGTAATGGCTTCAAACTGGAAGAGCGTAGATTTAGATTAAATGTCAGGAAGAAATTGTCCACTTGAATGTGGTGAGGCACTGGAACGCGTTGCCCAGGGAAGTTGTAGATGCCCCATCCCTGGATGTGTTCAAGGCAAGGTTGGCTGGAGGAGGTGTCTACTGGGAGATGTCCCTGCCCATGGCAAGGGAGTTGGAACTAGATGATCTTTAAGGTCCCTTCCAACCTAAACAATTCTATGATTCTGTGATTCTATGAAAAGTATAAGTACCTCTGAAGATTTGCCATCCACTTAAAAGCCAGTGTAAAGTAGGTGGTTATCTCTCTGCAGTCATTATGCTCTTCCCTGCATTCGAAGAAATAAGAAATCCTCTGTGGTCACATTGACTTAATATCTGGTATGGCTGTCCATCTCCAAAGAACATCTGTCTAACGGAGGAAAGTGAGCTTCATTTCCACAAAGAAAACAATAATCCCCACTTACTGTCTCTTAGCCTAGTGATCAGAACAGTCATGATAATATGATACACTTGGTCTTATCTTGACTCAGTCTGAGCTGCCCTCAGTCTTCATGTCTCACATTGCGGAAGAGTTTCATAACACTAGGCTAAAATAACAGTAAGAAAGAAGGGGAGAAACAGCTTTAGAGGTGAGCTGCTACATCATCAAAAACACAAGACTCCTGGGGACAGAAGGAGAGACAGTAAGAGGAAATTTGAATCTAACCTAGGAGAATGCAGACCATTGCTTATTGGAGTAGGAATGCAAATAACATACAATCAACATAGACTACAAAAAATTAAAGCAGCCTGAGGAAAAAAAACCCAACCAAAACTGAAAAACCTTATGTGTCTACCTTTCCTGCCGAGTGTCATAACCCCACACAATGTAGTACTCTCTTAATGGTCTGATGATTCATGCATTCCTGGGCTTCATGCTGACCCAGCTGCGTTTGAAAGAGAGCTGCATTTGAAAGACCATATTCTGGTCTCAGCCAGAATATGCCTTAATGAGGTGTTATAATTGAGAGTACCTGCAGCTAGAGTTTATCTTCCATTAATTTGTGTTACAAGAAATTAACTCATGTCTTACTGTTCAGATCATTTTTACCTCCCTTTAGTCTTATTGACGCTTTTACCACTGTTTCAGGGTACTCTTTGTAAATAAGCAAGCTGTGGGTGCTAACCGTCATCTGGGAAGGACTTAAATCCTGATCTGCTTTCCTATGCTTAAGGTTGCTGTCATCATCTCCTCCTGACAGTCAGGAGAGATTAAGTGGCTGCCTACGTTAACCTGAATTGCCATCATAGTTCCCAGAACATATGTCTGCATGTAGGGGTAGATAACTGTAGGCATTCAAAGACACCTGTGTGCCTACGGTGTTAGGTGATTCCAAAAAACAACATTACCATTTGGGAGTTAGGGTTGATTTGGTTTCTTAAATCTTTATTTTGTTAAGGTTTAGGTGAACTTTATCTATTAGGATGTTTTCTTCCTTAAAACTAGGAGAAAAACATTATTACTTCCATGATGATACAAAGCAGAGCCTGTAGATGAATTGTGCCCTTAATAAAACAGAATCTGCTTTATAAACGCTTCAGTCTCAAGTAAAATTCTTGAAATAAACTTTTCTGGAACTTTTGTATGTAAAACTATTGTGGAGACTCACAAAATTAAATTAGGCAGGTGATATACTCAAAATAAACTTTATTCTAACCAAACAACTTTATGCTAACCAAACTGTTTAATACTCTAAGAAGATTAATAAACCACAGGTTCAAGATGTAAAACAGAATTAATACTACACAGCCAATTTAAGAATTCTTAAGTTTTAGAAACGAGGATCCAAAATGCACATTCACTCATCCAGAAAGGCGAGGGCTCTCAACCTGCAGGAGTCACCGCATGTGGCATCCCAGCCCGCGCAGAGAGTTCCAGACTGCAGACCACTGCTCTGAGGAGGACCGACTCATTCTGCCCTCCAGCAGGGCTTCATTTATACCCTAGTTGAATCTGAGCCGTGGTCATATACGGTCATGTTAGTTCTCATTGACTGAGGGCCTAAGCTTCCTTGCTTTTCAGCTAGGGTGCGTATGTGACAGTAATCAGCATGCGGCTTCAAGAAAGTTTCGGTCTGTAATAGTGTGTGTGTGTTGGGGGTGCATCTGCCACAAAGACTACTTGTTCTCTAGAATAAAGTAATGATTTCTGGGAATGAGTTAGAAGAAGTGGATGTTTTCTAAACAGAAAACCGGAATGATTTTTTTTTTTTTTGAGCCTTTGCAATGAATTATGGTACCCATTCTCAGCTGAAGCTTTTTTAAATTCAGCCTTGCTGCTGCATTCCCCACATTTAGTATCATTATTGTTACCCATATACTTACAATTCATAAGACTAAAATATTTTACTGTTTGATTTGTTTTGTTGGATTCTGTTTGGTTATGACCTGCTGTTCTAAGCCAACTTTGCAATAGTTTACATTTGTTGTCAAGGCAACCATTCAGGTTGTGCTTCCATATTTGCCAGTGCAGACTGCATAATATTTGACTTCATATTCATCAATAGCTGCTGTTTTATAAACACTAAGCCGTTGATACCTTACTAAGTGAAAATTGTAAATGTCTGTCCTTTCCATTCATACAGTGCTAAATCATGTTCAGGTATCAAAATATAAGTTCAGCAAAGATGTAGTTGCATTCATTTCATTCTGCTAGTTAATTCCATTAACATGGAAGGCATAAAAGAGTTTCATCTTTTGAAATCCTCTGCAAAATTGTTCTAAAGTGGTTCTTCAATCCTGCATATATTAGACAACCCCAGTCTTGGCTAACAACTATAGTGCATGTTTTCTTTTTAAGATAGACTGCAGGAATTTTCAAAAGATGGTAATAAGATTCTGGCAATACTTTTTGAGGAATGTGTTTTTCCATACACGCTGTTCACTGAATTGGTATTCAATATGGCTTTACAGTATTCTGAAAACATCTTTAGCACTTAGAAGCTCATGTCCAATGGCAGATGCCTGTGTCACTGAAATCCCTATCAAGACTCTGGATATGTGCCTGCATAGACCTAACCACCCACACACTTCATTTCACATTTATTTCTCACAGAATAACAAAATCTTATTTTGTTTGTATGTCTTGAGCTAGGTTTGATCTGTTGTCAAACCGAGCTGATGCTAGTGCCTCACAAAACACTTTGTGAAATCAAAGCTTCTCATTATAGGCGCATTGATTCTCATTTTCCTATTTGTGTGACCACCTTCTACAATGAATATTTTTAAATGACTCACTCATTATGAGTAAAAATCTTTCAGGCCTCATGCTCTGGCTGAGCCCAAACAATTAAATAGATGTTAAATAGTTACAACGTGAAGAAAGAAAAAAAAATAATCTGCTAAACTGTTACTGGAATGTCAGCTGCTTTCTCACTAGAACTAGTTCAGGGATCTCTAACCCACTCCTGCACTAGATTACATGGGTATGCTCTGTCTCTCTAGGGTTTTTAATGCTTCAGCTCTTACCACTGAGGAAGAAGAGAAAAGCAAGAACTGCACCTAACTGGAAAGAAGAATCTGAGGAAGGAAAGAGGAGTACAGAACAGTGACAGAAGCACAGATGGAGACAGATGGAGACAGATGGACAGAAAAGACCACAGGACCAAGAAACGCAGAGCAGGGGAGAGGCAACCAGGACTGTGCAGTCACACTAAAGAAGAAAGATAGAATACAGATCCAGTCAGGAAAGGAGACTGACCTGCTGGTCAAGCAGGGAAATGTTTGGAAGTAACATGTAAAGGAAATTTCATAATCTCAGATCACTTCCACTACAAAGATAATTGAATCAGTACCTATTTTTCTCTTCTTTAATCACTGCTGATATGCAAGGAATGCGGACATGAGGAAGAAATTGCAATGAGATTGTACTTTTTGATTGATTTGAAACTCCTTAACATTTCATATCTTGGGAGACATCACTATAATGAACGATAGCAGCTCACAGGGCACCTTCAAATAGCTTTTGCTGCAGTCATGAGTTCTTGCTAATTCTTTAAATCTGATTTTATTTTTCTTATGGTAGATATCTAGAAAATAAAAGTCACTGTGCTCATCATCTGCATGTGATGCAGGAGTTAGTTTAAGTGATATGATTAAGACCATGGTGAAAGAAGAGAGGCTAGAACTCTACATGTACCATGCACAGCATTAACCATGAAACTACTTTTGCTCCTCAAAAGCTCTTCTCTTTGTCCTACTTTGTATGTTGAAGTTTCTTCAACAAATGAAGCATGGGAGCTTTGCAAACAAATTATTTTCCAATAACAAAGTCTGATTTCATCCCTCAGAATTTTCCTTTGCTTGTGCAGGGCAGTTTCCTATGGGTGGAAAAAAATGGATGATGAATTTTAATTAATACTCAATTAAATAATTTTTAAATCTATGAGTTTTCAAGCCTTCAAGTTTAATTTTCTTTACTGTGATTTGTTATTTACAATGAAGTAAGAAAAGAGACACTGTTACATTGTTAATAGTAGTCAAATGGGGGCTCTCTATAGCATATTTGTTAGGGCACTTTCCCTAACATACCTTAGGACTCTTGGTTCTTGATCCAGTTATTGTGTAGGATATATGCAGCGGGATCCAACATAAAGCTGAACAGTGGAGATGGAATCCCAGATCTGCCAGCTTCAAGCTGACTGCCATAGCAAGAAGTTACAAACTCACACCTGTGTTTGCTGTTTTTCAGTCTTTCTTTGGGCCAGAAAATATTGTCTTTCTACTGAGTACTTAACTGGTGGGTGGGACCGAATCTCATCTCTGCATACCCAGCTGCCTAGTGATTAGAGTTAGAGATATGTGTTCATATCTACCCTGGCAGAAAAATGAATTTGAAATTAGCTGTCCCATATCACAAGTGAAGTGGTCTATTACTGAATTATCAGAGAAAAGGAGTAGTATCAGTAGCTCATCCATTTCTTCCGGCCTTATTTAGAAATATATTATGTCTTTGATCATATCCTGGGCCCTAATCTCTGCAGAGACACACAGATATGAATCTCATATGGATTTAAATGTTCTCTGGAGCCGGGAGCTGGGTAAGGACTATATCCTTAGTTCCCATTTTTTCCCTACACTTATTCTTACTGTCTAACTTACTGTCATTTTTGTGTGTTGACCTTTGCATATTCCACTAAGTTCTACCGAAATAAGCACAAAGCGCCTAGCTGTCTGGACTGCATAGTATAAATTTTCACTAAGAAGCTATGGCACAAATTTCCCTTGTGAATGTATAGCCTAACAGTCTGTCTCCGGGCAGCAATCAGGACCCCACTGAGCTTGGCAAGGTGCAGTCACTGATCCAGAGCATTCACAACATAAGCTCATGACAAGGCAGAACAGATGGAGACAAAGGTAAATAGCAGTGTGGTGGGAAACAGAGTAACAATGAAGTCAGGTCCATCTGTTGTTCCAGTAGGAACACAAAGTATACTTGTCCTCAGTTGTGTCCCATTGCACTACTTCATCTCTCCGGGTACAGCAGGTGGCTTGGTAGATAAATGGACAGGGCTACGTTTTGACTGAGGGGGGTGTAATTATATGTCAACGCTACATCCCACACAGGCTTTCTTTCCTTCATCCCTCTCTTCCTCTCGGCTCTGAACTCCGTCCCAGTTTTCTTGGCAAGGTGAATGGGCACTGTGCCCTCAGTGTCTTTGTGGAGCAGCAGTTAGGTGCTGAGCAAGGAAATCCATGTATAAAAGGCTCAAAGCTTTTCTTTGAGGCAAAAGCTCTCCTGAAAAATGAAATGGTCCAGGAACTGTTCGCTGGTTCTGAGACCAAGTGGTATGACATAGCTGGTGTCCAAATGGCTGCCCTCTCTTATGCTCCAAAGTAAGCTGTCCACATCAAAACTGCTTACTGGGGGTGGTCTTTGGTGCAAACTGTCCTTCAGCTGTTTCAAAACATTGTGTGGGAATATGCTAGATGGTGCAGGCTAAACCGAGCCATAGATAGTACAATTAAGCTGTATCAGTGGTCTCAGGTCAGTGCTTGAGCTCTGCACTTATTTAGTTTGCTAATACAGGAATAGGATGAGCAAATAGACCTACTTGACACTTCACAGAAGACGCAAAACAAAGGGATACAATGCAGGCATGTGGGGAAAAGACTTAAATAGTTGGAGGGGTTTTTAAGCTTTATGACAAACTATCCCTTTCAATTATTTTGGTTTGGCTGGTTTTTTGTTTTTGGGATGGAGTGTCAGTTGTATCCAGGAAGAGGTGACCTTCCTGTGAAGAAATCCTGAGTGCTGGATCGTTGTAAATAAAAGAGCAACTTTCTTAGTAAGGCACTAAATGGAAAGCTGTGAAAATCATTCAGGTTAGAGGCAGTTGTCGTTAAATTCCTGTGCTTTTATTACACTGCAATACTACAAAGGGACCACGACCATTTTAGTATTCTACTGCATCTCACATAGTCATCATCCTGCGTGTCATTTAGTCACAGTGTCATAAACCAGAAGCTTGATTCTCCGAAGTGCTCGGTGTACGGTGCCAATCACCTTCAATTCCCCAATCCACTAGACTGCTTGTAATAACTCTCCCAAAGATACCAGCTCCTTTTCATTCTTTATACTTACAAAATAGTGAGAAAAATAAAAAATAATAAAAAAAATAATCAAACAACCAGACACTTTAGTATTGTGTCTGCAGACAGGAAAGATATTTATGTGTAAAGCATGTATGCATTTGTTTGATTTGGGATAACTTTCCAGCACTGTGGAGATGGGCAGCATCACTTAAGATAATACACCTGATCCTGCTTTCACTGGGTTGGGACTTGACTGCTATTCGAATATTTATTTTCTGGTTTTGTTAAATTAATTTAACATAAGGCTGCTAGCTATAATCACAGGCGAAAATGATTTATAAAACTAACACACTTACAGCAAAAGAATTATTTCATTATTGTAAAGACTTATGTTACCTCTTATTTTAAAATGTTAATTTGAACAGTCAAAGGGGAAGACTGACTTGGGTATATTTACATTTTTGTGCCTACATAAAAATAATTAGGCTGACATTTCATTATCATGGTTATTAGAATAACTGAGAAAATAAAGATTGCAATAAATATCTTTCTATGCTTTAAGAAATAGAGTGTATTAATGGAAAAGATAAGGTAGGAACAAATATTAATGTGTCATTATAAAAAATGTCAATATGTCATCTTATTTTATCTGAGAGCACACCTTTGATCAGAATACTATGTGAATCCACTTAATGATAAGGCAACATTTTGATCTTCATGTTGCTAAACAGAATATAAGAGTTCACAGCTAAATACCAAATTCACGATTGCTCAGTATTTTAAATAACAAAATACTTGTTGTGTTTACAAATTAAAAATTTCATACTAAATTGAATTTTGTTATTGCCATTCACAAACTGGATATGCAAGTAGTCTTCAGGTTTTTTTTTTAAAAAAACAGTGTTCTAGTTTATAAATATAAAAGCTACATTTAGGGTATTAATGGACATATATTTTTCATTGAATCAGTCTATTAAAAACTAACAGTTCTTTCAGTTCTAAAGTGAAACTGTGTAAGCAAGCTGTCTAATCACATAATTCATAAGCAGGGGAAGCCAGTTGATTTGAATTTTTGTGCAAAACTGCGTATCATGGATGTAAAACCATATTATGTGGTCCATTTCTGGATCATATATTTAGTGATACAAATGCCTACAATTTTTTAAATATAAATGTGTGTTGCAAAGAATTTTAAATGGAGTCACCCAAAGACTGTTTACCCCCTCAAAAAATTTCAAAGCTAATTGTCTAAAACAGAGAGCAATTAAATTATATCAGCACCTCTGGCAACAAAATAATCCTTGAGGAAGCAGACATACTCCTTTTCAGACACTAGTGCACTTATCTGGGCAGATGCTATTAGGATTTGGAGATGAGGTCTAGCCTGGCACTCATTCCAGTGCTCTAAGACAGGTTTTTGCTAAACTACTGCATATTTAATAATAATAATAATAACAATAACAATAATAATAATAGCAGCAGCAGCAGCAATAACAACATTAATAACAAAAATAACAATAATATTAATAATGTGCAAAATAATTCCTGACAGCTGTGGAAAATATGAAATTCTGTCTCTATTAACTATTGGTTATTTTGGTAATGATAACTATGAAGTAAGCCCTTCATTTTCTAAAGGAACTGACATTTGCTGATGTACATAAATAGGCCAGCTGTTCCTTTTTGGGGGGTAAAATATAATACACAGTTACATCTACTCAAATTGCTATAAAAATCCCAAAAGTAAAGTCTGAAGTCTTTCACTGAGGAACCTGAACTATAAATTCCTAAGTAATTTGAAAGAAAATAATTTTCAGTATGAAGTAATGCATTCGAATATTTAAGAATGCTGTTTTATGTTCCCAAACGGCAATAATTTAGGAAGTGAGAAATAAAGACATAAAGACAATCATTTTGCTATTTAATAGGGAATGTGATGGGTAATGAAGCAAGATTACAATTAAATTCTAGCATGCTGTGTCCTACAGGAAAAATCAGCTCTAATGTTTCTAACCTTTATCAACTGGCAGCACTACAGTTCTGATCTCCTAAGTAGTTATCTATTCTGTCTGTACGGCATTGACCAGGATTAATACTGCAAGACACTAATAGAATGAATAATCTAGATAATCTTAACTGTGTTATACTGCATGGTGATCATAGCATTGCAGAAATACTCTATGGATTGCAACTTCACATGGTCAGAAATATTTACAGGCACCATTTGCCAAATTGCAAAGTCTAAAATTAGGAACCTGAAGCCATATTCTGTCACCTCACTGTGCAGTCTTTTTCACGAGTACTGAGCACTTCCGACCCTATTAATGTTAATGAGACCTAAAAGCCCAGAAAACCTCTGAAAATCTGGCAACTTTCTTTTATGTGGCTAACTTCGATTATCAAAATGAAAAATTGTAACTGAGAGTTTTTTCAGGTTTTCATCATGTGGTGGGGAGGCATGATGAAAAACACAGACCATTGCTGATTACGTTGTGGTAGACGTATGGTAAAGTGGTTGGCAGCTAATGCCGGCAAGCTAATGCAATAAATTTTTGAATAATAGCCTTTTAGGGAGACACCGCAGGTGGACATCCAACAAGAAGTGTAAGCTAGAGCTTGAAGAGGAATCGCTTTCTCAGCCATGGGCCTGACACATCAACTGAGAGGAGCAAGTTTCATATTGTTCTGGGTCCAACTTATGCTGGTCTGAAGTGGACTGTTGGTGCTGAAGCTCTGGTTTGTCTGGACATTTGTGTTTTGGGGGAAAGGGATTGCTATCCACGCACTTAACCTATCCTGTTAAGCAAATCAGTTTAGACTATATGCCAGTGAGCAGTGTGGTACTATTCCAGTGACCACCACTCCCAATCTCCCCTTGACAGTTTGCAGACACCTTTCCTCCTACTTGTTTTGTCCGCACCTTGCAGAAAGGAGCAGTTTGAAAAGAAAGCTATGTAGAGTCATCCTTACAAAATAGTAGAACTGCCTAAACCTCCTTAAAGCTAAGTCATCCCAAATTCATGGAATGACTGTAACACGGATGGGAAGTGTGGAAATAAAGCAGGTATTTAACCCCCCCATTAATTCCCAACATGTTTCTGAATGCATTCTGTTTATACATTTTGTTAATGTAAACACATCTTTGTGTTGTCAGAGAAATGGCTACATAAAAAAGTCAGAAAGGCATACTGTCCAGAGTTTGGGAAATATACAAAGAAATTTTCTGTGAGTTTTTGGTGCCTGAGTCATGCAACTGAAGACTGCTTAAAAATGAAAAAAAAATAAAAATCCTACGTATTAACCAAAAGTTTGGTAACTGTCTTCAAATGTTTTAATGTATTCTTGCATATTACAAAACTATAATAAATTTTATTCCTTAATAATCATAACTAATATCAATTTCAATTCAACAATATTTTATTAAATATGAAAATGAACTTTAATCCAAATATTTGTAATCAATTGCTTCATTATTTCATTCTGAATGATACTGTATCATTATGCCTTTGTAGAATTACTGATCGTCATTTTGTTGTACAGTTTCTCCTCAACAAGCTTTAACCAGGTGCCAACATTTTTTCAGTGATTTGATCTCAAGTCAGTGGTTAACCAATGTTTTGTACCTTTTAACCCCTGTATCATGAGATCAAAGTCACTCGGGAAGAAAAAAAATGAGGAGGTCATCCAGTCCATGTTGTTACTAGTGATGAATTGCACTTTATCAGGCACTTTATGCTGTTTTCTTCAGAATTTATTCTCAGCTGTCATAGGTGATGAGATTTCAATCACTTTTATTCCAAATTAATTCCAGAGCATAATACACCTGATTGTCATCTTTTTCTCTCTATAATCAGGTCTTATTATTTCCCTTTTAGTCCTATTTTCTTGTTTTAGCTGGACCCAATCAAAGAGTGAAACTCTAAATAATTTTCCCAGTCTTTGTTACCTGCCCCTCCAATCCTTCTACGGGTATAAATGCTTCTTTTTCCAGCCTAAGACATCATTCATGTGAAAGCTATGCATATGTTTCATTTTTGCAGGATTTCAAATACACTCCACAGATCTAACTATTAGAGCACAGCGTAGACCTCTACAATTTTCACTAGGTATTCGAAGCAGTGAATATAGTACCTGACTGGCTGGAATATTTATATATCAGTCTTTTTTCTGAAACTGGCCGAAATCTTACACTGCTGAATCAGAAATCACTTTTGGATTATGTGAATCCCATTTATATATGTTTTCTGTTGGGTAGTTTCCTGAAAGGTGAAACGTGGCTGAATGGCTCTTCTGTCAGATTTCCAAGTTGGTCAGTGCTTTGAGGAGAGCTTGCTTGCAATTTTGAAATGGTGAGCTTAAAAAATATGAAAATGCTTTTGTAATTTTAGAACTATACTTTCCAAAAACATGGATTTCATAGTCTAAGTGAGAACTAGTAAGTACTAAAACAAAGAATTTTTTTAAAAACAGAATGAGATAGAAGAGAAATACAAGAGGTTTTAGACAAATCTGTACTTTGTCTACAATGACCTTGCAGGTCAAGTTCTTTCCTTCAAATTTGCTCTCAGTACAGGAACGCAATGTTTTTTGGGACCTCAAAAAATCCATCCAGTGCTCTCTGACTCTCCAGTGAAAGAACTGTCTACCATTACATCTGAGACTCCTTGTTTCTTCTTAGACTCTCCCTGCCCATAGTCCTTTGGTTTTATGGAAAATATTCTTTCTCCTTCCAGAGGTTCTAATGCATTAGCCCTGATAACACCAGGAGGCAGTCATTAAAAAAAAACAAACAATGAAGTTGTGAACTTCATAAAGACAGACATCACCTGTGAAAGCATCACATCTCTCCATAACTTGTCTTCCCATCATTTTTCTGAGTTCGTGAAATATTACAGGTGAAAGACATAAAACAAAAAGAAATGTTTGCCTTACCCTGACAAAACACCTAACCTCACAAACTTTAAGGAAGACACAAAATACCAAGCAGCGTAAGTAACAGTTGCACAACCAATGTTTGAAGACACATCTGCATGGCAATCCATAGTCCCCTGCAGAGAGAATATAGAGGTGGTTCCAAACAAGCTGGACTTAGAACTGTAAGAAATATTGTTCTCTCAACATAGCCACCTGGCTGAGGAGTGGGATATGTATTAGCTTAAGCACTTCAGGGTGCTAACAGCACATTCGTACTAACCTAGCATGGCCATACTGCTTTTTGATCTCTACTTCTACATCTGCATCATACCACTGAGATAAACCTGTTGGACAGACAGCAGCTGAATATGTTAACAAGGCATTGCACTGTTCCACATAGACGTATTTCAAATACACATACTCCAGTTCTTCATACATTGATAATTTGTAGAGCATTCCAAAGCCTTGAAAAAACAGTTTGTCTTCACTGAACTTTGATTAGATACAAACACAGATGATCCAGGTTTACTTAATGGTAGCAGTAGCCTCAGCCTCAACTAATTCAACTGTTTAAATGATTTTTGTTCTATTCTTGCATTATAGCTGCATTTTGCATCATGAGCTACAATGCAGTGGTGTTGTTTTAGTCATTATGTGAGGAAGTACTTGGACCATTTCATGCAATTTCGTATTTTATGTGCATTTGAAATATTACACACTGCTAAAAGTTGAAGAAATTGACTGTCTTATTATAGCACAAAACTATGGTATGGTCTAACTATTATAGAAAAGCATTTTTGTCAACAGACTCTCCAACGTTATATATAAACAACAGTGACAAATAGCACTTATCTTATTAATACTTCACTACTAATCCATCAGCTTTAACTAAGTCTCGGATGACCTAAAACTCTCAAGATTTCAGCCAGTACCCTGCCTTAGCTTGCATGCTTCAACAATTTTATTAAGTTAGCTTTCTTTCTACATACATAATGCACAGATAAATTGATCCACTGGGGTGCTGCCTTGTCTTCAATGTTCAGTAGATTAAATGAAGTCCCAGTCTGAGTAAAATGAAGAAAGAAGTAGAAGTGGTAAACACATATAAAACACGAAGAAAATAGTATTATACATCACAAGGGAGAATCAAGTGCCATTTTAGTATTTGGTAATTTCCTCAAAGTTAAATTATATTCAAGAATCTTATATGAAAGGCATATGTTTTTATCAATATGAAAGTAAATTTAATTTACTTTCTAAGTAAATTGCTACAGGGAGAAAAGAGGATAGAAGTGTGATTTTTTAGGAATCCAACTGAAAGCCAATATTATCAACTGAACAAAAGTGAACACTATTCACTGTGTAGCTAGTTACAGGAAATCTCATCTCAGATCTCACCACGTGTGACTGTTCAACAAATCCCTACAACAGAAGACTCGCAGAAGATGGGCATAGGCAATGTGTTCATGAAGCTCAGGAGCAAACAGAAGGAACAACCACAACTGTTATAAAGAAAGCTAAACTTACCTCAACAGAAAGGAACCACAGGGTGACTTTTCATTTATATAAAGGGCTATGTCAGTTGAATGGATCAACTGTATTTTGAATGGCTTACCCTGAGTTAATCAAGAAGTGTAAATTTCTTCCCAATCTAGCCAGACCAGCATGGGGGAAGTGTATAAGTGGCTCAGCCCAACTTACAGTATAAAAACTGAGCAACCAACAGATTAAACTTTGAGGAGCATAATGGGCTTGAGCTCGCTTCAACTGTATATTCCTTACCAGTTACTGGGGACATCCAGTTTCCTGATGTTGAGTATATAGATGCTTCTCCCTGAAGATATGTCTGCCTCTTTCAGTTGCTTTTAAGAGAGTTTTGAATAAATATCTTAAAATAAAGGCCCAACTTCAGACATCTGGAATATTCAGTTGCCTAAATATAGGCATCTAATGCTGTCTGAAATGTCCTCCAGCTAACAATCTAAGAAGGTGCAAATGCCCCTCCAGTAGTGCATAATTTAAAATGGAATAGAATAGAATAGAATAGAATAGAATAGAATAGAATAGAATAGAATAGAATAGAATTGAATTGAATTGAATTGAATTGAATTGAATTGAATTGAATTTCCATTGGAAGGGGCCTACAACAAATTGATTTAAATAAACCAGAACATATCCAAAGCATTCTTCCCCGCAGATGAGGCTTTACACCACCACAATCTTATTCTTTTCCCTTAGAGTTGTTGTCACGGTAATTCTGTAAGAATTCTACAATAGTTTATTCATATTCTAAACCAATATCCATCTCTTACAAATTATTTTCATGTGCATTCACAGTGTGGAAGATTTAATTATTTATTTGTGTATATGGGGTATTTTGAGTCACCTGATTTGAAAAATTACATAATTGCACAAAAAAGTAACTTAATGCATAATCAAGATATTTTATTACAGTTTGCAGCTTCAGTTTTGCAACTTAACACTGAATTAAGTAGTTTTGCCCACTTAGATTCACATTCATTTCACATTGTCTATAGTTACAAAAGCTAATTTTGTAGGTCTAAAGGGGATCATAGAATCACTGAATCACAGAATCACTGTGGTTGGAAGGGATCTTCAGAGATTATCTAGTCCAAACCCCCTGTCAGAGCAGGTTCACCTAGAGTAGTTTGCACAGGAACTCATCTAGGCGGGTTTGAATATCACCAGAGAAGGAGACTCCACCACCTCTCTGGGCAGCCTGTTCCAATGTTCTCTCACCCTCAAAATAAAGAAATTTTTCCTCATGTTGAGATGGAATCTCCTGTTTTCCAGCTTGTGCCATTGCACCTTGTCCTGTTGCTGGGCACCACTGAAAAGAGTCTGGCCCCATCGTCTTGAAAACCGCCCTTTAGATACTTATAAGCATTGATGAGATCTCCTCTCAGTCTTCTCTTCTCCAGGCTAAAGAGACCCAGGTCTCTCAGTCTTTCCTCATAAGAGAGGTGCTCCATTCCCTTCATCATCTTTGTAGCCCTCCATGGGACTGTCTCCAGTAGTTCCTGTCTTTCTTGAACTGGGGGGCCCAGAACTGGACACAGTATTCCAGATGTGGCCTCACTAGGGAAGAGTAGAAAAGGAGGATAACCTACCTCAACCTGCTGGCCACGCTCTTTTTAATGCATCCCAAGAGACCACTGGCCTTCTTGGCCACAAGGACACATTGCTGGCTCATGGTCAACCTGNTTTCCTCCACATGCTTAGAGATGACATCCAGAATGAGCTGTTCCATCACTTTTCCAGGGATGGAGGTGAGGCTGTCTGGCCTGTAGTTTCCTGAGTCCTCCTTGACCTTTTTGAAGACTGCAGTGACATTACCTTTGCTCCAGTCCTCAGGCACTTCTCCTGTTTTCCATGACCTTTCAAAGATGGTGGAGAGCGGCTTTGCCATAACATCTGCCAGCTCCCTCAGCACTTGTGGGTGGATCCCTTCAGGGTCCATGGATTTGTGACAGTAGATTTTGCCTAAATGATCTCTAACCTGGTCATCCTTGATCAAGGGAAAGTCTTCCTTTCTCCAGACTCTCTCTCTTACCTCCAGGGTCTGGGGCTTCTGAGGGTTGGCCTTAGCAGTAAAGACTGAAGCAAAGAAGACATTCTTTTTGATGTTTACAACACTAAATGAATAAACAGGAGTTGAAAATCTTGAGTAATGTAAGAAAGTTAAGATGGAAAATGAGACATACAACTGCAGAAAGTTGTTGTACCTACAGTAGCAGGATTGTGAAATTTCTCTCTTTTTCATGCTTAAGTATTTATACAGACATTTCTTTACACCTTCTCTACAGTATAATTCTATGGTTTGTATGTGTGGACGAGTATGTGAGAACATTTCCATATACAAGATCTCAAACAACAGACTACACAAGAAAAACGTGTAAAGTAATACACTAGCTGATATAGCTCAGAATTGAGGGTAATCCATAGTCGTTAAGCTCCTTTCTCCTTTGGGACAGAATTAATTGTGACCCATATGTTTTTACAATGATAGGTTTCCTATGGGAAATTACTTCCTATTTTTCTTATTATGTATAGTTTGAAGCATCATGCAGTTCCATAGGAATAAAGAAAACTGTAGTTCACAGCAAGATCACAAGGTAATACTCTGTCTCAATAGATTGATTTCCTTGACGTTTTGAGTATACAGTATATTTTAAACACAAGAGCTACTCTTTCAAGTGCAACAGTGCCTCAGAGATTATTTTCCTTTCTTTTGGAGCAATCAGGGCCTGGTGCTTCATTTGAAGACAAAGTATATTTCCTCGTTTAGAGAAAAGCAACCTGGAAAGGTAAATATTTTAATCCTTTGGTTAGGTATTCTGTATGCTGTGAGCAGAAAGGGTTTAGCGATAGTCTTTAAAAGCAAACAAAAACCTCAATATTTTTCTAGATCATAAACATAAATTTAAATGCTCTGAAAATTTATATCCGCATCTTATGGCCCAACTAGTTCCACCAACTACTTACACATCCTATAAAACTGCATTTCTTTTTGCTAGTTTTAAATTTGTCTCAATATAGCTTATATAATGACAGATACATAGAATAGTAGCAGGTAGAAAGGTAGAAAATGTGATATTTATCTGCCTCTACTCTGTTCATCTTTGACTAAGATAAACACTATCCCTTTATTATAAACCTATTCTTTCCTGAAAAGTGGTCAATGGAAAAACGTAGTCACCCAGAATCCCTCTGAATTACTGATCTGGGGTGAAAGAGACTAATTTTTTAGAGTGACAGTAGCAGTGGCATCCCTGCTTATACAGGATTTGGAGTTACTGAGATATTTATGCGTAAACGTGCAGATTAACTGAGGTAGAAACAGAAACTTTTCTCTTCTTATTCCTTTTATGATTATCACATTTGGCCATGTGTCGTGGAAGGATCCGATTCCTTAAATTTCTGTGTTCAAGTATAAAAAGCCAGGTCCTTCATGTCCACACTTAGCAAAATTAGAGAGGCTTCTTGTGCTCGTCTGTGTGGGAAATGTACCTACATGGATGCATGTATTTGAACTAGAGAGTTCTACAAACACAGCTGCCTGATTTTTTTCCACAAGAGAACATGCGAAATATGAAGTTTCTTTCAGTTATGAAACTGGCACATCTGCACCTCTATTCCTATTTCAAGCAAAGATGGAAAAGGACATAAAACTTCAGAATTTCTTATGAGATATAAAATTTAGAAATAAATTATTCAGGAATTTAGATAGACATTTATTTTTATAATCGTTACTACTGTCAATAAAATTTTTGTATATTTCCAGTTCAACATTACTTCTACTGATCAATCTGAGTTTTCATGTTAGTTGCACTTCCTGTAATCCATCCTGCTTTTTCATTGTAGTTGCACAACCACAGTCTTGAGCCCTATTGATTATCAGAACGACTAGCTAAGGAGTACTCTTAACAGCAGTATTAGCAACTTTCTAGGAAATTTCTATGAAAATTCTATTTGGTTAAAGGTCCATTGCTGAAGAAATACTATACATGTGTTTCTGACCAGCCCTGCCCTGAGTATGACTTCATTTGCCATATGTTAGTGCAAGATTTGCTATCACTAATTCTCCTGTATTGCAGATAAATAGAAGTTTCTTGAATACTTCAGCTACTTCACGCCCACCTGTAAACGTGCTGACCTATGAAATGGCACATTCTGTTTTTCAAGCTTTGTAACTTAGTCCTTGATTCTGCAAGGGCATGTGAGGGAACGCTGCCACAAGCTGTTTCAAGTCTTCGTTCCAAAGTCTACGCACGTTTCCGTTTGCCTGCTGTTTCAACTTGTTCTAATTGGAGATGAAATTTTAAATATGAAGACCATCACAGTTGATAAAGTCATAAAAGTATTTCTTTTTCACTGTATAGCTTTCCAAGATCCACTCTCTGTATGGTAGTAAAATTACAAATTTATAAAACAAAGATTTTAACTTTGCAGTCCACATAAACTTTTATCAAAATTTGTCTGAAAAAAACCCAGCAGAATAAAATGAAACTGTGAGTAACTGTGTCTGCTTCCTAAATTATGTCAAACTAACATCTGCCACACAAAGATGACAATTCTCTTTTTACTGTAGTGAAAGTAAAGAATTTTTTCCAAGAACAATAAATCTTTGCTGAATCCGCATTAAAATCTTATTCTCTCAGATCTATGCAACCTGGAATATCTTGCAGAACATTTTTTGAGGTAATTGGCAGAAGGAAATTAGTTTATTTTCTTATTTTTTCCATCTTAACCATAATAATAAGGCAATGATAGATCTATTTAGGTCTATAATAATATCAGAAGAGAATACGTTATCATAGATGAGAACTGGGCAAATGTCCAAGGAGTACAAACTTTTCTGAAACTTCAATACAATAATCTTTTTAACATGTTAACAACAAATCAGAAAGAATCTGAATAAAAAGAAAATGTCACACTTATCACCAGTCTAATATTTTCATTCCTCTTCTTTTTATGCTTGCTGCATGCACATGTTGGAGAATATATAAATTGATATGTATTTACAATCAGCAATATTCTGGGGATACACAATATGTGTCTGCAGTTTATGGAGTGTACGAATCACAAGATGTGAACTAGTAAGGATGTTTTCTTTCTAAATCTAGTTAAAAGTCTCTTCAGAATGGATTTTCTTACTTCATTTGTCAACAATAGTAACATGTTTCCTAATCCACACATGCTATTGAAAACATAACCTTTTTAATTCCTTAACAATCTTTTTGAAATTGAGGTATTGTGAGCGTTATCATATTTGCTAGATATTATTAAAGTACCCTGTGGTTATTTCTACCTAATACAGACTAATGAGGATCATGAAATAAAACATCTTCTCAGAGATAAGACAACATTCTGTGTAGTGATGCTACATCTGGCAAGAGCGAGAATTACCAGGAGGGCCTGAGCTTCTAAGAGGAAGGGAGGTAGTTCTAGCTGAGATCTGTGGAAGCTCTGGTATAAAGTAGTAGCCTGGGATTCTCTGTAACTTCCAGGGGAGCACTGTAACAACCAAATACAAAAGTTTTGTGTTCTTACTCTCTTTGAAGGTTTGTTTGATTACTATAGGTTTGTATGTGCTTCTGGTCCTGTTTTGATAGCTTGTGTGAAGCTGATGTGTTTTTTTCCTGTAGAAATGCATTTTCACTTTGACTTCTTTGACCTTTTTTTCCCCCTTCCCCTGTAACATGCATTTAAAAATAAAAAATCAGTTGCTAAGCAAATTCCTTACCAGATTCACATGCAATCTCTTTAACAGTAAAAATCGATATTACCTAGACTCAGTGAATTTTAGTTACAGCTAACTAGGTCTCCTTTAGAAGATTCTTTGTGGGCAATGAAATCACTGGTTTGCTCCAGAACATCACAATTTCTTTATCTATTTTCCCATTATTTGCTGGGAAAAAAAAAAAAAAAGCTAGTTCTTTTTCTCCTCAAATTAAATTAAACAATTAGAAAAAAAAGACCTAAAGTCTCTGTTACATTAAAACTGAATTCAACGGAGGGGAATTTCAAGGGGAGCATGCATTCCTAAGGATTTCTTCTGAAACGACTTATTATTTAGCACATCGTCTTTCATTAGACAAAAATCAGTCATAGGCTCTATGAGAAGAATGGCAGTGAAAGCATCACACAATATATCTGAAGGATCTTCATATGAAGGTGTCCATTTTAAAGTGTAAATCTAGACTCTGAATGGTAATCCAGACTCTGTTCCAATTTATACCTTTAAAAGCTGTCTGCCTGTAGTTCTAAGAGTGGAAGTTACTTGGGCACAACTGTGAACAAAATTAGTTAAAAACTCAAAAGAAGTAGTGTAAAAGTTACATGAATTTTGTAAGTTGAAAATTAAGTATGTTTGCATTTATTATTTCTGTTGTAGAGGAAGACACTTACTTCCTCACAAGCTAGTACAAGAACAGAGAAACACCTGGACTCTTTTGAGAAATAGTGAATATTATGCAATTGAAAACTTTCGTGGTGCTAAGACATTTCACGGTGCAAGGATAAGACAAGTAGTGCAGGAGCTTCTTTAGAAAACTATTTTTTTTAACCTATAGTGAGGAATTCGGTATCCTACATTAATTTGTATTTCTCCACTTAACAAAGTTATAACACATCTTGCTGGGTTGTGTGATAGGGATCTTCTTGGAAACTTCAGATATTGGAACAGCAAGGGTATTAAGAAGATCTCAAAGAGAAGCATTATAGACTTAGATTTGTAAATGTTTTCATGAGCTACTCATCCCAAGAAAGACTTTTAGTCCCTCTATTTTATGAAGAAGAAATTGAATGCATATTAATAATTCTAAATTTGCTTTATGTATTTTAGAAAAAAATTGCTTAATGTATTTTTCTACTTAATATGGACTAATGAGCATGTTGGAGTGTAATACTTTGTCTGAGAGAAGACATGACTGAGCTTTTCTGATAAAAGATGAGAAAGCACTATTCTCACACCATTCAAATAGCTGATTGAAAAAAATTATTGTAGTTTCTCTACAGCATGTTGATCCTACAGCAGTTTTGTATGAATACTAGAAACTATTTTATATATCACAGGTGTAATTGCCTTTTATGATGTTTTCCATAGAATATTTCAAAGTATGTTTTCTTAATGAATTTTTAGGCACTTGCACTTATTTATTGCATACTCCATATGTTGTATGATTTTTGTAAATACTTGCACTGCTGATTCATTAACAAATAGAGCTGGTGGTGTTGATATAGCCTTCCCTGGCTTCAGATCAAGAAAATATAAGAAAAAACTTTATGTTCATTTATTGGTAGGTTAGAAATAGCATGGTAGTTTACAAGAGACTTTTACAATTAGAGCATAATTTGGAATAAATCAAAACCATGCACAAAGTGCATTCTCTCCATTTCACAGGCAGTCATGACAGTGTTTGTTAAAAATAAGAAAAAACTAGTTTATTGGGATCTTGGAGGAGGTACTGCTTGCATGGGGAATTGAGTGTCCAGAACAGCGTGGTTAGGCACTCTTTGGTGGTGATGGGAGTTCTGTATTTGAACAGAGACCTGTTACAAGGATCTTTGCAGTAGCATCTTCAGCTGGATTATACTCCTCAACTCATTGTTTTGCATAGTTTTTACAATCTAGCTGGCCCCAGCACATGCATAATTCCTTGCTCGTTATATATCTTAATATACAAAATATCTTTTAAAGAAATTAACTGCATGCAAAACACTGATCCACCTAACCATGTTTGCAGGAATATTTTTTTATCAAATACTTATATTCTAAGTACTATTAAATTACTTCTATAGCAGGAATCACTTCTAGGAGTCTTTGGGATGCACCACCTGGTGCTAAACAACATTTCTAAGTACACGAATTGGACTAGCCACAGCAGGAATTGCCTCAGGCTATTTCCAGACCTGTCCAAAATTCTTACCAGGAGTACTCCTCTAGTAGTCACTCAATGATTTAATTTTAAAGGTTCGGTTAATGATCTAGTGTCAAGTCAGTCCATTGCCTCAAGCCAATCCATCATCTCATCTATATACATATGACTACCAAGGGAGTTCCTGGACCACCCAAGAATTAATAACTTGGGTGCAATCACTGTGCAGACAGGCACAGCCTCAGTGTACTACAGAAGAGCCCCAGCTATTCCACAGAACGCACCTGATTTCATACTTATAATTCAAGCCCTATAGCTCTTGCCACACTGCGGACCATTCTTTAACAACGCTGTTTACAATACTATGAGGTGTATACCGAACAGCATGCTGGCTTTTGCTAAGAGTAGTTTGGGGTTTGGTCCTGGTTTCTGTCAGTATTGCTGTTCATTCCTTTCACATACCTTTCTCTCCCTATCCTGCTTCAAGCTCATCAACAACTGAGGAGGTACAGCTACAAATCTGGGAGTGCTGGAGGAATGCAGAATTACTTGCAGGACTCAGCCTGTGGATGAGGACTCTGCACCCCCCATCTCCTACCAAGACAGAAGTTCCCATTCCTAGCACTGATGAAGGAGGCTAGCAGAGAGGATGAAAAAGAAGAAATTTACACCTGAGATTAGTGCTAGAAACACTTGGTTAGGAAGCAGCCTGTAACTGATGAAACAAAACCTGTACTGGTTTTCTGTGAAGCAGAAGCTGACAAGGACAGGAACAAATAACAGACAAGAGTCAAAAGCGACAAAGAGAACAGGGAGATACTTCCATAAAACCTGGGAGATTTCAGAAGATTTTTTATTATTATTATTCCTAAAGAAATGTTTGATTCAGAATTAATTCGTGAAGTGCTATTTAGATGAAAATTATTTCCAATCAGCCTTTGGGAAAAGTCAATACATTTCTGGAAGACCACATAAGAGATAAGGGTCTTTGAATACATTATTTTTTAATTGTTTTATACTTCAGAATATAATGCAAGGTTGAAACATAGATTAATTATGGATGTGGGCAAAATTTCATTATCCACAGCTGGGACTCTTTTGTGCTTTAACAACAATATGTGCTCTAATAACAATATTTTTTCAAAACTGACATTGCCTAATAAACCTCTATAACCTGACCTTATCAAATGCTGTGTATTATGTGTTGCTTAATGAAGGACTGGGCTCCTAATACGTTCTGTAAGGTGATTATATATATGAGTTTTATCTTAAAGCAAATTTGATAGATTTCTCTGAATGTTTCTGCGTATGCACATTAACTTAGTGATCTAAAGTTAATGCAGACTGTTATTTAGGAAACAAAAGAGAAGAAAGATGTATATATATATATTTATATAGTCTTTCAAAAACTACCTTACCATATCAGAGACAAATTAATTGTAAAATATTTTGACCTAGAATAATATAATTTTTATTTAAAAAAAATTATTTACAAATTATTTACAATACTTTTAAGAACAAATTGTGGCTTTAATAAATGATCCAAACACTGGGCTGGGAAGAATAATCTCTATCTGACCCTGGAGAATACAAGCTCTTTTTAATACGCAACATTTGTATTCATTTAAAAAAAAAAAAAAAAAAAGAAATCAGTAAGCTAAACAGTATGCATAAGCTCTTTAATCTTTCNTTTCAGCCAGAAATTTTTATTTTGTGAAATTATCATGGAATTTATTTTGTTCTTTTGACAGTAGGGCACTGTTGTGCAGAACACTATGTGCAGGCAGTAGATTTGTGACAAATGCAAACCTCAAGGAATTTTTGCTATTTATTCCTAAGTCGTATGGTAATTTTACTGAAACCTACCTCTGAAATGCTGTGAGCAGTATAAGATAATACTCTTGGCCTCTATCAAACTTATTTCAATAAGAAAAAATCTTCCATTACTCCAAAATAGATCATTCTTCAAGTTTGTACAGTCTTAAAAATCTCTATACTATATTTATTTTGCAAGGAAAGGAGCAAGACAGTTAATGGGAGCAAAAAAGCTCTAAAATATCCAGATTCAGCTTTTATATTACTAACAGAGAAGTCTAGTGAAGATCCAGTCAATGCCTATGTGTCTTTTGCTGACCAATAAGTCTCCTGGTAGCGGTAGACATGACTTCTTTTCTCCTCCCAAACAAGTCTTCTCATCACCTTTCTGTGCCTTTCTGTCACAGGTTAGAATCCAAAAGGTTTGACCAGAGATAGTAGGCTGCATTGTTTGCTATCTGACAGAGTCTAAAACGTATGTATATCAGATCTACTTGGCTGCCAGCTAGGGCCAAACCACCACACGTATTCTGTGTAGGGAAATTTTATGTATGTGGTGCTTTAGAGAACAGAGCGCTTGGCTAGCTTGTAAGCATAACTAGAAGTCCCAAAAGATTCTTTCTGTCTGTAGAAGAATTTCAGAGAAGGGCCCAGTTGGTTCAGACTCATTGAGCTCAATCTAATATTTCAGTCCTAGAGCTGTATTATTTAAGGCTGATTACGGTTGTTTGTATTTACCCCCCCTATATAGGTCTGCTTAGGTAAAGAAGACACAAAGGAGAGTTCTCCAGTCACCATTTAACTGTAATGTGAATTTACCCTTCTACCCTGGTGGAATCAGACTCCATGAGTATGACTCCAGAGAAGCTACAGAAGAATTACTACTGATGCATAGGCTTGGAGCATATGTATAGTGCCAAATAGATTCAGGGCTGTAATACCACCTTGTGACCAACTGTGGGATCCACCCACAATCCAAGAAACCAGAAAGCGCAGAGTCATTTCAATGATGAAACAGCATACTTGGCCTTACTCTCTGTAGTGTAGGCCAGTATACATCCTTTCAACTATTTTCAATTTATTTTCCAGTTTCAGGTGCCTGCACTTCTGAGACTTTGCCAGAATTGCTGGAAGGCATTAAAAGATTTTGCTACTAGTAAACCTTCCTCCCTTCCTCATCTCTCTGGATTTCAGTCCAAATTTTTTTCTTTCAGAATTCTTTTTTTCTCATTATTCTGTGTTACTATTCCCTTCCAAAAGATTAAACAAATCCTCTCCTATCTTCGTATTGTTCCAATAGGAAGTGATTGTTGACTTTTTCTCCTCAGTACAAAGTGTCTGTATGTCCAGATAAAACTTATCTGATTCATGGGAACTTGTATAAAATGTTCCCTTCCCTATGTTAGTTGTTCCAGTACTTAAATAGTACCACCACTATGCAAAATAAAGAGTAGAAAATTGGTCTGTAGACTTGTTTCATTCCTCATTAGTATAAAGAGTGGAGTGGAGATTGGAGATGAGGTAACATACTCAGTCCTATTAAAAATAAATCTCATGGTTCTTGATGGCACTTAGAAGTTTTGAGATGCCCACATACAAGGTTTTAGGAAGGTACATTGGCACATCAACTCTATGAATTCATTTTTACTGCCTTGTGTTTTTATAAAGCAGGTGTCTGGTTCAAAATTATTAGATGGTGAAATTAAGTGCATATGTTCTTAGCTTCACTATTTTTATTTAGTTGGTTTTTGTTCTTATTTTCCAACGTTTATCTTTTTCATGTTTCGTTATGAGAAGGATGGAGTTTGTAGAACGACTTTTCCCTTTCCTAGTTTATTGCATAAAAAAGATGAATCATATCTGCCTGAAGTGGGTGCTTCTTTGAGATAAAGGTCACAATTTGCTCTATAGAAAAGAAACTCTTTTTCCCTGAAATTTGGTTTCTTAAACTTGGTGACCATGAAAGACTGATTTATATTGCCATGGCAGAGCGGTTTAATGCTGTGCTTGGATTTGAACAAAAAAAGAATCATGTTTGCAATACGCAGCAGAACTAATTTAAAAAAAAAAAAAAAAAAAGAAAGAAAAAGCTGCAAACCTTGAAGTTGGCATAGAAATAGTTAGTTCTGAAAAAGCCCAGGGTTTTAGCAAAAGAAATTCATCTGCAGCTCAGTGGAATACAATGCAGTATAGTCTACTTCAAGTGACATCGGGCTAAGCTATCTGTCAGGCTAAATGATGAGAAAACATTTTGTTAAATAAGACTAGTTTCTAAATTACTAATCTTCATACTGCAGCCATTCACTTGTAATTTCAGTGGCACTGGAAACAGGCTTTTCTTTTTACAAAACAGAAAATAGGAACAAGAATTTTCTAAGTAAAAGAGGGATGTTATTTACATAAAGAATAATTTGAATCATTTTGCAGTATTTCGTCCTAAGGACAATTTCTGTTTCTGTCTTTAGAGGAGGTGCCTCAGAACCCAGACATGGGAGTGTGTAACTGTAATAACAGCTATGAATTAGACCTTGTAGGAACAAGTACTTTGCAATGAAGTACTAAACTTTTGTAATAAAATTTACCTCATGTTGGATCTGTCAGGAAAAAAACCTCAAATGAAGCCCATGTGAAACTTGAGCTTAAGCTAGAAAGATGCAGATCACTTCCTGGGAGGGGCTGGAATCTCTGACCAGGGTTGGAGTCCAATGAAAATTTCTGGTATTAAATACTGAGTATGACCATAAAGATAACGTAATAAAATATGAGGAACAGAAGTGTAAAATTAAAGATTAAAATAGTTTAATTGTTGGCTAACAGTTGACATGATAAAACTTGCCATGGATTACTACTTTGGATGTGACAGTTTTTTTGTGTTTAATTTGGGAGTTATTTGAATACGACCAGCTTAAAACTCTGACTCAAACATTGTGTTAGTGATATCCACAGAAAGATGAATACAGAAATGGGAAAAAGGTAGATAAAAATTAAATAAATAAATACATACATACATACAGAATAAATAAATAATAAAAAAAAGATAGACCAGAAGAGGCAGAGTGAAGAACCACTCTAGGGAGACTAAAAATTGTAATAAAGATATATGGCATATGTTCTAATGAAAAAATGAATGTTACATAAAAATCATGAGTACACAAATTTATTGTATACATTTTATTTATTATGTAATTATAATGCTTTTATACATGAGAAGCAGATGACAGATGATAATTAGTCATGTAAATGAGTAACATAAAGATCTCCTGGACTCTAAGAATTGATTCTTTGTGTATTAACCCTTAATAAATTAGTCATAGGTGAAATACCCTTTTCAGAAAAGGCTGCTATAGGAAACTTTTGTGAGACCTGATCAAGGAGCAAAGACGGTGTAACCTAACTTGCAGGAACTAGTACCTTGTTTTCATAGGTATGGATGTTTTGTAGAGAGCTACTCAACAGAAGCAAGATTAACCAAAATTGACATTCATGGTTTATAGATTCAGTTCACTTCAACAATGCAGTTCCCCCTCCTTTCCTATCCCCTCCCACCCCAACACATAGCAAAGGCAATCAGAGCTCATTGATCTGGAAATAAAATTGGGAAATGTGGGATATTATGGTGATTTATGAGATTTCTATTATTTTCTAGTTTTATCTGGGAAAGAAATATGAACACAGTCTTTTTGCTGTTCCATTTCCACTCATGCTTTGAGCTATGGTATGCTGAGTCATAGAAATTCATTAACTGAACATGTTGAACCTCAAAAAGCTGTTCAGTTCACTGGAACTTCTGGGTGAAAGTTTAGGTCACTTTCAGAACTGGCTCATCCATCCTTAGGTCTGATACAATCATTTGGCTTTTCCTAATGTAGCTGGAAAAGGCTAGAAAAGATTTAACAGCTTCATTCCCACCTCGTGCAAACCAAAAGTAAGAAATCTAGAGCAAGTTACTCTTTTTTTTCAAACAAATGGATGCTTCTTAGAACAATGCAAAAACATAAAATGGATTATAGTGCGCTAAGCTAGAGGTCTATTTAACCCAATATTATTACCCTGTCCTTGGCTAGATGCTTATAGAAGTTCAGAATAATACTTCCACCAGCCTACTACCACTTTTGGCAAGCTCCTACTTAAGACCTTCCGCAGTGAAGACTTTACTTTCGCATCACAGTGTTTAATAGACCTTGCTGGACATTTCTCCTATGCATTTGTCTAATCTATTTTTGATCCCATTTGTACTTTTGGCATCCAAAACATCCTGTGGCAATGAGTGCCAGAATTTAATTATACATTCTGTGAAAAACTACTTGCCTTGATTCGTTTTAAACCAGCAGCCTTATAATCTCATTTGCTGCCCCTATTTTATATGTTATGAGATATAGAGAATAATAGTTTCTTATTCATCTGTGCCATGCCATTCGTTATTTTGTATACTTTTATCATACACCACCACCTGTTCTCTGAAGCTGATGAGTCTTGTTCTATTTAATTTCTCTTTCTACAGAAGCCATTTTATATCTCTAAGCATCCTTCTTCATATCAATTATTTCCTTCTTGAAAGCAAGTGACCAGAACTGTGTGCAATATTTGAGACGTATGAATACCACAGAGATATTAGTGACACAGCACTGTTATCTATTCTTGTCTCTATTCTTAATAAATCCTGATGTCCAATTTACCTTTTTGACCTCAGGTAAATACTGAGCTGACTTTTCCTAAGTTCAGATCCAGATCTCTCACCTGACTGGCTAAAAGCAAAATTTAAGCCCATCAAAATGCATGTAGAGTTAGAATTGTAGTTTCCCATGTACATTACTTTATAATTTTCCACACTGCATTTTCTAACTTTTTTTTTGACTGAGATTCTCTTCCACTCTTTCAGTCTGTTTTATTTCTGACTATTCTTAATAATTTAGTATCATCAACTATCAACCATCTTTGTCATGCCACTACTCATCCTTCTGTTCTAGGTTTTTCATAGATACCCTAAACTGCACAAATATCGGTACAGCTTTTGTGATACCATCCCATGCTACCCTTAAAACCAACCACTTATCTCTACTCCTCTTTTCATATGAAGTAACTAGTTATTAATACAAAAGAAAATCTTATTTCCAATGACACTGTAAAAAAACCCCTAACAAGTCTGTGAAATATTCCTTCCCTCTGCAAAAATAGTCTCAATGCTTTTCCATTACATTTCATTCACCACATCTATTAATTCCATAATTTTGTTAAATCTGTTTGGTGAAAAGTCAAACCTAAGTACATGTTAATGTAGAAATACTGATCTTGTTTTTTAACATCTAAGGGACAGCAACTCTTATCTGTAGTGTTTTGAGAAGGAAACAGCTAAAAAAAGACATTTTCTGGGATCTTTCTGGCATTAATGATTTCTGGAATCATAACAGTCAAAGAGAAACAAATGAGTATAACTGAGTATTCACTCAGGAGTGAATATTTCTCTGTTGGTGATTTGGCCTTCTAAAGACTTACTTAAAAGAGAAAGGGCAGCTGTGGCTAAAACGGAAAGGAGTGATATCTCATATTTGTTATAAAGATAGTATCTGGAGTTTTCTTATTTCCTTGCAAACAGCAGAAGGTAAGGTAAGTTCAGTTTCTGTCCCATAAGGCAAAGACAGGGGAATTTGTAGAGGCTTCTTAGTTTTTTTATGTTACCTCTGAGACATACGGAATTTGTCCATTGAATCAATAGTATTGGACTAGGTTCAAAATAACCAGAAACATAGGACCATTTATTGTGGCAGTATCCTGAAACATTAGTAGGTAGAGTCAAAGAAGAGAAAGAAAAAGAAAAANTATATATATATATATATATATATATATATGAAGTGACTTTCATCTTGGAAACACTATCATCAATGTTTTTTCTCTTATAATAGGGTAAATTTTTACACCACATCCCTTTTTTTATTCTTTGAACATGATATTTCTGTAAACTTGAACACTGAGGTGTGTTTCAGTTATTTTCTCAAAATGTTTTATTGGAGTTCATTCACCCAGTATTACTTCTGTCTGAAATTAAATGCACCTGAAAATCCTTGCTAGTCCTAACACAAATGCTGTGCATACAGAATCCTACAACATCCGGTAAGTCTTAACTTGTTTTGGAGCTAACTATGAGATTTAAGAGCTTCAAAGACAATTCAGTTAGATAGTATTTAAACAATAAACATCAATTCATGCATGGATACTAAGACTTCCAATCATGTGCACTTTCTTGCTACAGTGTATTTAATAAAAATGGATACAGATCGAGGAGCCATGAAGCATTAAGAGCTTTTTTTTTGGAAATTAAATATAAAGCTTTGTACTTAGAAGTGAATGCTTGCTACTTCTCAGCTGGAACAATAGTTTCTTGGCACCAAAAAATAAATCAACATCAATTTACAGTGTTCCTTTTTTTTTCATCTACAATTCAGAAATATTCATTTTCACATTCCTTTAACATCTGCAAGATCTTTGACTTTTGCACATCAAATTGCTGGTCAATGCTCTAGTGCATGGACACTTTGCTTTTGTTGTTGTTTTGGTTAAAAACTGCTGTCTAGAAAAAAATTGATTTTGCATTAGCTTGAGCTAAACTTGGTCAGGCTCAATTATATGCTCTTAATGGTGAGAACTGTAGCAGAAAAGCTCACAACCGTTTAACTGTAGTAGACGTATAATGTACTACCCTAATAATTGAACAATATCAATAATTTCAAGAAAAAACTGCCAAAAAAAGCAAGTTGAGAATTTAGCAATTACATTTCCCTAGGTTATATTTCAGATTTTTTTTTTTTTTTCCTCTGACAGGTAAATAACCAGTGTCTTTTAATTAGACTAGATTATGGGAATGAAAGTGTTATTGAAAACAGCAATGGAGTAGAATATTGTCTTTTATCAAGAGCAGTATCTTGTAAATGTCTTAAGCTGTCTAGTTACCATGATAAATATGTTGGGGTACATGCACATTTTAATTACTAACAGTGAAATCTGCTGAAATTGAAGTATTGCTCTTGGTAAGAGCTATTAATGTTGAAATGACCCATTTAATAGTGGCCTGTGGTATCAAAGTATGGATTTAAATTGGTAATTAATAAAAGTCCATTTCTGAAAATGCTAACACAGGAGCTCAATAAAAATGCTAACTAGGTCTCAAATACCACAGACATTTTATTGACATTTTAATACATATTACTTATGCTAAATACATTTGTACACTCAGAACTACGGATGAGGGGATAACAATGGACATATTTCCCAGCTAGCAGTTAGGAGATCAGTGGTACACTTAGTGGACTCATTCACTTTTGTAGGTTTTAATCCTGCTTATAATGGAGGAACACGGCATGATTTCTTTTTGAAGCTGCATTTACAAANAAAAAAAAAAAAAAAAAAAAAAAAAACACACAAAAAAAAAAAGAAGAGAAAGAGGAAAACTTAAAAAAGACTAAGAGATTCTATCCATCACTTACTTAGCTAAACATTTTTAAATTGCCAAGTGACCAAATATCTAAGACAGACAAAAAGCAAGATAAGGGGGGAAAAAAAGTGTCTGTCCAACACAGAAGATTAAGAATTCACATAACTATCAATTAGATTTTATCCTGTAGTCAAAATGTACTGTGAATACCAAGAAGATAAATGCCATATATATATATATATATATATATATATATATAGAGACACTCNTACTTAGAAGTGAATGCTTGCTACTTCTCAGCTGGAACAATAGTTTCTTGGCACCAAAAAATAAATCAACATCAATTTACAGTGTTCCTTTTTTTTTCATCTACAATTCAGAAATATTCATTTTCACATTCCTTTAACATCTGCAAGATCTTTGACTTTTGCACATCAAATTGCTGGTCAATGCTCTAGTGCATGGACACTTTGCTTTTGTTGTTGTTTTGGTTAAAAACTGCTGTCTAGAAAAAAATTGATTTTGCATTAGCTTGAGCTAAACTTGGTCAGGCTCAATTATATGCTCTTAATGGTGAGAACTGTAGCAGAAAAGCTCACAACCGTTTAACTGTAGTAGACGTATAATGTACTACCCTAATAATTGAACAATATCAATAATTTCAAGAAAAAACTGCCAAAAAAAGCAAGTTGAGAATTTAGCAATTACATTTCCCTAGGTTATATTTCAGATTTTTTTTTTTTTTTCCTCTGACAGGTAAATAACCAGTGTCTTTTAATTAGACTAGATTATGGGAATGAAAGTGTTATTGAAAACAGCAATGGAGTAGAATATTGTCTTTTATCAAGAGCAGTATCTTGTAAATGTCTTAAGCTGTCTAGTTACCATGATAAATATGTTGGGGTACATGCACATTTTAATTACTAACAGTGAAATCTGCTGAAATTGAAGTATTGCTCTTGGTAAGAGCTATTAATGTTGAAATGACCCATTTAATAGTGGCCTGTGGTATCAAAGTATGGATTTAAATTGGTAATTAATAAAAGTCCATTTCTGAAAATGCTAACACAGGAGCTCAATAAAAATGCTAACTAGGTCTCAAATACCACAGACATTTTATTGACATTTTAATACATATTACTTATGCTAAATACATTTGTACACTCAGAACTACGGATGAGGGGATAACAATGGACATATTTCCCAGCTAGCAGTTAGGAGATCAGTGGTACACTTAGTGGACTCATTCACTTTTGTAGGTTTTAATCCTGCTTATAATGGAGGAACACGGCATGATTTCTTTTTGAAGCTGCATTTACAAAATGAATCATTTTATCTCAGACTGCAGAGAACAAGAATTCTGATTTTAAAAAAAGAAGAAAATTAAGTAGTTTTCATCAGACTATATTTTTAATGTCCAGGAGATGGGTAAAGTGAGCTCTCCATGATTTAATAGCGGAAGTGTTACCGCTGATATAAAGACAAAAGCTGACATACTATCTGACTGCTTTCTTCCACCTATACATCTAGCAAGTGGCATTTCAGAGGCTCAAAACACCTCATAAAATCCCAATTGTATATGTCAGGCAGTGAAGAACTTTGTCCACTCTTCTGTAGGACAGAACAGATATTTCTTGAGAAAATTACCAACTTCTATTTTAAATTATAGCCCCTTTTTCTCAGGCAGCCCAAGGATTAATTAGCCCAATTCAGCAAGATAGTACAGTGCATATTTAAATATATAGGATTAGTGTGCCTTGCTGAATGATGCCCTAAATTTACAGCCATTTTCATTGGTAGATAAAGAGCTTTAATGGAATGCTAGCATAAATCCTGAAACTGGAACACAGCTGCTGAGGTGTATTGTATGTCTTTGGAAAGTGGCAAAATAATATTTTTTTCCCCTCGTATTTAAGTGCAACTTTTTTCCAATGTTAAAGATCAAGCTTAGGCTGGTGATTACATGTGTACCTCTCTCTCTGTCTCTCTCCTGTATACATATATATGGACACATATACATATATAGATTATGGCTTATTATGAGGACTTAAATTTTTAAGAGAAAAGAAATTTCTTGTAAGAGTGACATTCATTCAATCTCTCTATAGGTATAAAATACCCACATTTTAAAATAATTCTCTGTACTCTACACTCTTAATACCAGCCACTGAGGATAACAAAATTTCTGAAGCGTTTTCAAATTTAAGTACCACTGAAAACAACAAGCTTGTAAGGGGAGACTAGCACAGACTGAGCAGTCTGGAAAAAATAGAAAATTGTTGATTTTTAGTGGGTGGTAAGGTGTTTGTGGCTTTGAGAGATAAAAGAAGAGTTTCTACAAGCACTGGACATTTGTTAGATGCCTCTATATTTTTTGGACTGCTGGACTTTACCCTTTCCAAGTCATACCTACTATAGAGAGGCTTTTTTCCAAGCATGATGAAAATGAGTCAATTTGCACCATTTGGACTTGGCCAAAGGACTGCAGGTCAGGCATAGTCTACCTAATTAAGTGTTGGTTTTGGCTATTAGTGTGTTTAGAACTAGACACCTTGAAATTAATCTTAAGCACTTGCCTATCCCCTTTTGGGTATGAATGGTCATGGCATTATGAATTTGAGCAAAAAACCTCAAAGCAACAGCTTTGTTTTTCTTTAATGTGAGTAATGGGAATTTCTCAATTATGCCACTCTGGTCATCTTAAATGTAACTATTTCAAGTCATGTATATCATATGCATGCCTTTCAGCACAAGCACGCTGAACAGATGCTGGTGAGGTGACAGGTGGTGAAGGGGATTGGTGTTGGTTCTGTCATTCTTCCTTGTTTTTCAACTGTTTTTCCCCTACCCCAGTGTGGATTGCCTGCAGGCTGCAGTCCCTCAGTGGTGTCCCTGTTCTGGCATGAGTCCAGGATAATATTATCTTAATTCTTCTATTTTCTGCACTGTTTATTCAAAACTGTTTTATTTTTCTCTGTATGTGGAATGGGGGAGATAGGGAGGTGAATTTGGTGACTCATCAGTTGAGTGAGACTTAGAACTTTGCCATCCAAGGTTTAATTACATGCTGCCTTTTTCCTCCACTTTTTGACTACACTATTTACAGTGTACACACTTCAGAGATGAAGATCTGAACTCCAGAAGTGTGTGGAGTGCCCAGTGCATTACAACTTTCTATCTCTTTGAGAGTTTTGGGAGCCATTGTAATACAAGCATTTGACGACCACCAGTGCCGATGCTCTTTTATTGTCTGCGGTAATATCACTTAAAAATTTGGTTTAGAGTGACCTTCCTTGTAATTTACAATATGTTTACATTCTTTCAGTATCAGTTGTTTGCTCTTTCATTGCTTCGCTTTCATTCTACCATTTGTGAGTGAAAACTGATGAACAGTCTCTAGGCCAATACGTTCTATGTACTATCCTTTATTTACTGAGCTTCTTGTCAAGAATTACTTGCCACAGGCGTGAAATCACTATAATAGCCTAAACATTACTGTGAAATGTAACCAATTACACTGGTCATATTTTAGGATTTATTTAGCAAATAACAATGTCATTCTTGTGTAAAACAAATTGTTACAGAGTTCAAAAGAAGCTAACAGTTTTGACATTTTTTTATTGCTTTTAACTGACAAGAGGCAAATTTTGCTCTCTTCAGCTGTCTAACCTATTTGTTGGTGTATTCAAAAGTCTCAGCTGGCCTGTAACTTTGGGCTTCCTTTCTGCGAAAATCTATACATTGTAGAGAGGAAAAAGCAGAGAACAAAACAGAGTTGCTGTGTAGTCATGTCACAACACAGGAAACACAAGATTTGGAAAGTACTACCAGGGTTTGATCCAGACATAACCCTGAGTTTTAGACGATTAAAAAAAAACTCACTTAAAAATGGTAACACAAGTTTGAATATTGATTATTCTTTTTTTGCACAGTATGTATAAATTTTACTTTTTAAACTTCTTTCTATAATAATTTCATTTGAAGTGTTTAAATCTATATTTTCTCATTTCTTTGAGTCTGAGAATTGGATCACTCAGAATTCTTTTCTTCTAGAACATCAGTTTCCATAGCCTTACCTTCATAAAAAAACCTTCAGAATGTGGCAGTACCCGTTCTGGAAGTACACACAGAACAACACCACAGCTTAAATCAATGCTTCATGCTGTACCAAAATCTCTTCTGATTCCTGCTCTGTCCTTAGGATGATCATCTAAGCATCCACATCCAACATGACTTGAGGAGCTGGTGACTTCAATGATTCTAAATCTCTCTCTTCAGAATGGCTGTTAGACTCTCTTTAGTAAATGGAGTCTTTCAGTACAGGGAAGGGCAACAAGGCTGGTGAAGGNGGTTTCTCAGAATCCTCAAGCTTGCTTTCTCACCTTTTAAAAAATATGATATGTGCTTGTTTGTCTACTCTGATGCATAGTCAAAACCTCTGTTCTGTGTTGCTTTAAAATTTATATTGTCAGTTATAGTATTTTTACGTGGTGGGTTCACCGTGGCTAGCTGGCAGATGCTCACCAAGCCACTCTCTCACTTCGCCTCCTTAACAGGACAGGGGAGAAGATACAATGAAAAAGCTTGTGGGTCGAGATAAAGATGGGGAGATCACTCACCAATTACTGTCATGGGCAAACCACACTTGACTGGGAGAAGATGAATTTAATTTTTTACCAATTAAAATAGATTTGGATCGTGAGAAACAAAGACAAAACTGAAATAACACCTTCCCCCTACCACCCTCTTTCTTCCAGGTTCAACTTTACTTCTTCATTCCTGACTCCTCCACCTAGTATGGAAAACCTGTTCCAGCACGGGCTCTCCACCAGCAGCAATACCTTCAGGAATACCTCTGGTGTGGGGTTCTTCACAGTCTAGGTATTTGTTATGCTGTAGGCCNTAACACAAGTTTGAATATTGATTATTCTTTTTTTGCACAGTATGTATAAATTTTACTTTTTAAACTTCTTTCTATAATAATTTCATTTGAAGTGTTTAAATCTATATTTTCTCATTTCTTTGAGTCTGAGAATTGGATCACTCAGAATTCTTTTCTTCTAGAACATCAGTTTCCATAGCCTTACCTTCATAAAAAAACCTTCAGAATGTGGCAGTACCCGTTCTGGAAGTACACACAGAACAACACCACAGCTTAAATCAATGCTTCATGCTGTACCAAAATCTCTTCTGATTCCTGCTCTGTCCTTAGGATGATCATCTAAGCATCCACATCCAACATGACTTGAGGAGCTGGTGACTTCAATGATTCTAAATCTCTCTCTTCAGAATGGCTGTTAGACTCTCTTTAGTAAATGGAGTCTTTCAGTACAGGGAAGGGCAACAAGGCTGGTGAAGGGTCTAGAGCACAAGTTTTATGAGGAGCGGTTGAGGGAACTGGGGTTATTTAGCCTGGAAAAAAGGAGGCTCAGGGGAGACCTTATTGCTGAACCTGAAAGGAGGTTGTAGCGAGGTCAGGGTTGGTCTCTCCTCCCAAGTAACAAGCAATAGGACAAAAGGAAATGTCCTCAAGTTCCACTAGGGGAGGTTTAGATTGGATATTAGGAAAAATTTCTTCACCAAAACGGTTATCAAACATTGGAACAGGCTGCCCAGGGAAGTGGTTGAATCACCATCCCTGGAGGTATTTAAAAGACAGGTAGACATGGTGCTTAGGGACATGGTTTAGTGGTGCTTTTGGCAGTGTTAGGTTGATGGTTGAACTCAATGATCTTAAATTTCCCTTCCAACCTAGACAATTCAGTGATTTGGTTTCTCAGAATCCTCAAGCTTGCTTTCTCACCTTTTAAAAAATATGATATGTGCTTGTTTGTCTACTCTGATGCATAGTCAAAACCTCTGTTCTGTGTTGCTTTCAAATTTATATTGTCAGTTATAGTATTTTTACGTGGTGGGTTCACCGTGGCTAGCTGGCAGATGCTCACCAAGCCACTCTCTCACTTCGCCTCCTTAACAGGACAGGGGAGAAGATACAATGAAAGAGCTTGTGGGTCGAGATAAAGATGGGGAGATCACTCACCAATTACTGTCACGGGCAAACCACACCTGACTGGGAGAAGATGAATTTAATTTTTTACCAATTAAAATAGATTTGGATAGTGAGAAACAAAGACAAAACCGAAATAACACCTTCCCCCTACCACCCTCTTTCTTCCAGGTTCAACTTTACTTCTTCATTCCTGACTCCTCCACCTAGTATGGAAAACCTGTTCCAGCACGGGCTCTCCACCAGCAGCAATACCTTCAGGAATACCTCTGGTGTGGGGTTCTTCACAGTCTAGGTATTTGTTATGCTGTAGGCCTCTTCACAGGCTACGGGGAAACCTCTGCTCCAGCACTGACCTTGGTGTTCGCAGGGCTGTTTCTCATACTGTTTTTCCCTCATTCTTCACTGACATGCAGCATTTTTGCCCTTTCTTAAGTATGCCTCCCCTGAGGCACCATCACCTTGGTTGAGGGGCCCAGCCCTGCCCTGCACTGGGTCAGTTGGAACCGGCTGGAACCGGCTGGAACCGGCTGTGTCCGGCACAGGGCAGCCCTGGCCTCTCTCCTCATAGAGGCTGCCCCTGCAGCCACCTTCTGCTACCAAAACCTTGAATGTACACCCAATACATGTTAAAATAAAGCGATTAAACAACGTGTCTTTGATGTCTCTATGTTAATATTTCCAGTCCTACCAAACATAATCATTACTTACGAAAGAAGGGGGTAAATGAAAAGCATGGCAGTTGCAAAATGTGACACTGAGAAATAACGTGAGGGATCCTAATCCAGATCAGTTGGACTTAAAAATTAAAAAGGATCACGTACTGTTTTTGCACGTTCATGTTCCATTTTTTCCAAGGATCACTGATTCACTTAGTATTCTGCATACGCCACAAAATCACACTATTGTTACTCCAGTTACAGTCCAGAAGCCATAGCACTAACTTTTAAGACTTGCTTGTTCTAGTGCTCAAAAACATATCACAAGCACAAAAGAAGACCTAGTTCCTATTTTTTTGCAAACTTAAATGGTTCTCTATATAACAAACTAAGACACATATGATCCAGCATATTTATTATCTAAACCACTAGTCTTGTATTAAACTTGCACATCCTAAATTGTACCTACCAAAAGTGGGAATATTCAAAAGTTTTCAAGATTTGTCTTACTCTGCTTCTACCAGAACCCTCCTTCCATTCACAATGTGTGAAGCTTATGTCTACATGGAGCAAAGGAGGGCTACGTGGCTATACTCCAGTACTTCAGAATGAGATAGCTTAAATACCAGAAATAGCACAGGATTAACAGGGTCTTTAGTTTGAACTAATTAGCCCTGCTGAAGTATCACCTCAACAGCGCATCATGTTTCATTCAGATAGCATTGGGCCATGGAGACGTACCTAAAATTAGGCATATGTGTAAATCCTTGCAGGACCAGAGTTTAAATTTCATACCACTTCAACAAAGAAGCCCTGTGTGGGCCAATTAATAGTCAGCTTTATGTTCAGTCAAAGCTGATGTAAGTTCTTGACTATTTTAGTGTGAGAGAAAAAAATAATGAAAAATTAAACCTTCCGTGCTCTTAACCCATGATTGTTTGGTGTTTATTTTGTTGAGTGAAATTGTTTCAACTGTGTGGAAAGATCCTGTACATAAGCCAACTTCCGTTTGGCATAGCAACATCTTAGCTAGCTATTTATTGTCTCTAACGTTAGCAGGGCAACCTTTAAGAAATTACTTCACTTTCTCGAAATTAAGTTAATGGAGCACTGCACCTTCAGTTGTTTAGGGTCTTGGAGCAGAATCCATTATTCTGAATTTGTTGCATACTTTTGTATAACATGTCATGTATGACATAGAAATGCACAGTGGAGTACGAATTATATGGAACAAAACCTCACCTGTACTTATAATTAAAATCCAAACTTCCTTGAACTGACATAAATAAATTAAAAATTATTGCAATACACACCTCCACCTAACAATTTTTTTGAGAAAGTTCTGATTTGCCTTTTTTTTACTCACTTTTTAATACATAGAACCACAGAATTATTTAGGTTGGAAAAAACCCTTAAGGTCACTGAGTCAACCATAAACCTAACACTACCAAGTCCACCACTAAACCGCGTCGCTAAGCTCCACATCTACACATCTTTTAAATACCTCCAGGGATGGTGACTCGAGCACTTCCCTGGGCAGCCTGGTCCAATGCTTGACAAACCTTTCCAAGGAGAAATTTTTCCTAATATCCAATCTAAACCTCCCCTGGTACAACTTGAGGACATTTCCTCTTGCCCTATCGCTTGCTACTTGGGAGAAGAGACCGACCTCCACCTCGCTACAACCTCCTCTCAGGTAGTTGTAGAGAGCAATAAGGTCTCCCCTCAGCATCCTCTTCTCCAGGCTAAACAACCCCAGTTCCCTCAGCCATTCCCCATAAAACTTGCTCTCTAAACCCTTCACCAGCTTCATTGCTCTTCTTTGGACACGCTCCAGCACTTCAATGTCTTTCTTGTAGTGAGGGACCCAAAACTGAATACAGTATTCGAGGTGCAGCCTTACCAGTGCCGAGTACAGGGGGACGATCACTTCCCTAGTCCTGCTGGCCACACTGTTTCTGATACAAACCAGGATGTTATTGGCCTTCTTGGTCACCTGGGCACACTGCTGGCTCATGTTCAGCCAGTTGCTGACCAACACCACCAGGTCCTTTTCTACCAGCTCTGCCACTCTTCCCCGTGGCTGGACTGTTTGTTGTGACCCAAGTGCAGGACTCAGCGCTTGGCTTTGTTGAACCTCATACCATTGGCCTCGGCCCATCAATCCAGCCTGTCCAGATCCCTCTGGAGAGCCTTCCTACCCTCAAGCAGATCAACAGTCCCACCCAACTTGGTGTCATTTGCAAGCTTATTGAGGGTGCACTTGATCCCTGCGTCCAGATCATTAATAAAGATATTAAAGAGAACTGGCTCCAACACTGAGGCCTGGGGAAGACCACTTGTGACCAGCTGCCAACTGGACTTAACTCCATTCACCACAATTCTTTGGGCCCGGCCTTCCAGACAGTTTTTGATCCAGCGAAGACTACACCTGTCCAAGCCATGAGCAGCCAGTTTCTACAGGAGAATGCTGTGTGAAACAGTATCAAAGGCTTTACCAAAGTCCAGGTAAACAATATGCACAGCCTTTCCTTCATCCACCAAGCAGGTCACCTTGTCATAGAAGAAGATGAGATTAGCTGAGCAGGACTTGCTTTTCATAAGCCCATGCTGACTGGCCTGATCACCTGGTTGTGTTGTATGTGCTGCGTGATGGCACTCAAGATGATCTGCTCCATAACTTCCCTGGCACTGAGGTCAGACTGACAGACGTGGAGTTTCCCAGATCCTCCTTCCAGCCCCTCTTGTATATGGACGTCACATTTGCTAACTTCCAGTCAACTGAGACCTCCACAGTTAGCTGGGACTGCTGATAAAGTGGCTTGGTGAGCACTTCCACCAGCTCGCTCAGTACTCTTGGGTGGATCCCATCCTGTCCCATAGACTTGTGTATGTCTAAGTGGTGTTGCAGGTCGATAACCATTTCCCATTGGAATATCAGGGTTTTATTCTGCTCCCCATCCCTGTCTTCCAGCTCACTTTGCTTATAAAGACAAAACTGCAAAACAGTCTGAAGCGCTTTTACACAAGTGAAGAAATACACTTCAAAGGACATGAAAAGATGAAATGAAAAGATAGGGCACATCATGTGGTAGTTATGAAATGTTTTTTGAAATGAGTCTTGCAAGGCACCTGAATCCCTACTTTAGGTATCTAAATCCTTTATTGGCTCTTGATCACAGACCACTGACATTAAACAGTGGCAATAATATTACTTCAATCTATGTAGTCCTACACAGGAATCCTGTACTTTTAGGAAATAAGAGGACGGTGAACAACTTTACAGTATAAAACACAAAAAAGTAGCAACTTAAAAGTGTAAAGTTTTGATAACATCAGTTGGCAATTTATTGGCTTGATTTTAAGATACATTTCATTTTGACTGAGCCCAAAAAATCAAATACTTAGAAGATGTATGTCAAAGAAGTGCATTCTATAATAGATAGAAAGAAGACATTTTTAAGGAAAGAAAAAAATAATTGGGAGAGCAATTTTGAAGTTTGCAGACTGATAATTTTCAGGGGTCACACAGTTCAGATTGTTAATTTTTTACTCCAGCAACTTTTACACTCCTAAAATTGTTGACATGGAGATATAAATGTGTAGGACATAACAATGTTTTCTCAGCTTCATAAATTCACCAATGATGAAAGTAGTTTCCTGTTTTGATTTATATTAGTGTAAATAAATATTATACCTTGTAATGAAATTTGTCTGACCAGCTATTTTTCTTTGAATACAGACTTAAAATTATCTGTTAAAACTATTTGAGTCCTACATAGTTCTAATACCAGCAGATAATTACACAGATGTGACACTGTCTATATGTAAAACCAGCAAGGTTTGTTATGTCTTGTTTTTTCCCCAAGAAATTTATGATTAACAATATACCCCATTGTACAGTACATGAGTTTCTAACATTCTTTACAAACCATGTAAATTATTCTGCTCAGTTATCATTCAGGTGTAGATTTAAAATTTATAGCTAAAACATGATATCATGGAGCCTACCTTCTCTCCTGGAAAGTAAAACCTTGACGTGCAACAGCATCTGTCAAATGGAGAATCATAGAATCATAGAATGGTTTAGGTTGGAAGGGACCTTAGAGATCATCTAGTTGCAACCTCCTTGCCATGGGCAGGGACACCTCCCAGTAGACACCTCCACCATCCAACCTGGCCCTGAACACTGCCAGGGATAGGGCCTCCACAATTTCCCTGGGCAATCTGTTCCAGTGCCTTACTGCTCTCATAGTGAAAAAGTTGTTCTTGATATCTAATCTAAATCTACCCTTTTCCAGTTTGAAGCCATTACCGCTCATCCTATCGCTTCACGTCCTTGTAAAAAGTCCTTCTCCAGATTTCTTGTAGGCCCCTTTCAGATATTAGAAGGCTGCTATAAGGTCTCCCTGGAGCCTTCTCTTCTCCAGGCTGAACAAACCCAACTATCTCTGTCTGTCCTCATAGCAGAGGTGCTCCAGCCCTCTGATCATCATCATGGTCCTCCAACAGGTTCATGTCCTTCTTATGTTGGGGGCCCTAGAGCTCGACACAGTACTCCAGGTAGGGTCTCATGAGAGTGGAGTAGAGGGACAGAATCACTTCCCTCGACCTGCTGACCATGCTTCTTTTGATGCAGCCCAGGATGTGGTTGGCCTTCTGGGCTGTGAGTGCACATTGCTGGCTCATGTTGAGCTTCTCATCCACCAATGCCCCCAAGTCCCTCTCCTCAGGGCTGCTTTCAATCCATTCTCCGCCCAGCCTGTGTATGTGCATGGGATTGCCCTGACCCACCTGCAGGACCTTGCACTTGGCCTTGTTGAACTTGATGAGATTGGCATGGGCCCACCTCTCAAGCCTGCCCAGGTCCCTCTGGATGGCATCCCTTCCCTCCAGCATGTCGACCACACCACACACCTTGGTGTCGTCGACAAACTTGCTGAGGGTGCCATCAGCCCCAACATCCATTTTGCCAGCAAAGATGTTAAATAGTACTGGTCCCAATACAAGTATGAGTTAGGAATAAATATACATTTGCTGCTTCAGGTTGTTCTTTTTTCCCTCCTAAATGAAGTAAATAGTAAAGGTAAAGCAAATTAACAGCAAACTTACTGTGTATATTAAAGATCAGAAACACACAGAAAAAAGGTATGGTCATTATGTTATTTTTTCTCTTCTTTATCAGTATAATTATTATAGCCCTCATCGGTTAATCCCAGTAATGTTTTTGTAGGTGTTAATACATTCAGTAGTATCATGAACTTTTCAAATCTGACCTTCTTGATTTATTTCTGCAGGCTGTGAAGTAAAATACACCACCTGCTTCTGTCTAAAATAGAAAATAATTGTTTGGAGAGCACTTTAGTGGAAATAGAGCCAACCTTTTACTCTTCAGAAGGTCTGCCCTGATCCACCTTGAGGAAAACTTCCTTAATCTTCTTCTGCTCTACAAATGAACTTAATATAAAAATTCCTCTACTCCATAAAATCAATGAAGATTTATACATTAAATCACCTATAAATAAGAAGTCCAGTTAGTTATATATCAGTGATAAACAGACATTTTATGCTTCAGATGAACATTTCCATTTCTTACGGCACATGGCAAGTAGAGTCCAAAATCACATCATCATCTTCTCTAACACACATTGAGAAAACTCTTTTATTTGTGTACAAATAGAGAAGCTTTCAAAGATGAAAATGAAATATAAATTTAGTTAGAAAAAAAACAAAAAACAAAACAAAAACAGTTGTTAGAGATGAGACAAAAAAAAGGTTTTATGATATTCTAAACAGAGTTACATAATTATCGGTTACCTAATTATCTTTAGAGGCAACAGAATTGGAGGATAAACTAATTATTCTCCAACCTGGTTTTATGACTTCTTTTCATACCATAATCTTCTGAGTTGACATCATTGATGTGACTCTGTTTATTCTGTTCCAGTCAAGCAAACTGAAAGTTAAGGGAATATATTGTAACAAATCAAGACTTGTGAAAACCAGCCAAATACATTCTGTAATGCCAAAAGAAAGCCAAAAGCATGAAAAACTGTCACTTCATTCAAATTATGTAACATTCATTATGATTATTGAATAAATCCTGAAGACTTGGACCAGATTATTAAACAAGTCAATTTAGCTATTGAATTTAAAAAAAAGTAATTAATATGTAGTATTACAAACTAGACCTAGTTGGTAACAGGGACTTATGTCCTAAAAAGTCAGGGTAATTTAATTTGATAGTTACAAACAGACCTGAAATTAGTATTTGATACTCTTACTTTTTTGTGTCAGGAAACACAGAGCTAACTGGAGCAGATACATATGATGCCTTGCAATTTATTAATCTAGTACTAAATTCTATTAACATAGCACATGATTAGCACATTAACACTTTACTTCTAGTAGATTGATTTTAATGAGGTTGCTGTCTGGTTAATCAGTCTTTGTGAAAGCTGTTTCTACATCTATAAGCACTTGCATTTCCCCATTTGTCCCACTCAACAAAAATGAAAACACATCAGTGTGTTTTATTAGTCCCTAGGCATCATGAACATTTAAATAAGGTTTTGCTAGGGACTGACAGTATACAAATCTTGTCATATTGGGAAACCTTCACAATCAATTATTTACTGCAGGGTTGTCCAGCAAGTGATCTATAAGTTTAATGTGAGGTTGGACAAGACAGTTGAGCTGATCTAATTACACTGAAAAAAGTATTCAATTCCGCCTTCTGCTCTTAGCTTCACAGTCCTGAACAGCTCCTCTGTTATTTCAACCCTACTGCATGTTTAGACCTTTGATAAGCTATGGGTCTAAATGAAAATCAGCAAAATTATATTACTGACGAGCACCAGAGGTAGCACAAGGGTGTTGAAAGTGGGAGGGAAAGCTGGGATAGGACAGGAGGACTCCCCTACGTTAACGATTCAAGCGCTAGTATCAAGTGCACAAACATTTGAAACTAACTCCTGAAAAAGGGCTTTGAGATGAAAAGAAAAATCAAAAAAGTACAACTGTAATCCTCACTTTCAGGATTATTTGCTACTTTTTTCCTGTGAAACTGAGAGCAAAGAGAATATTAGTGATCTTGAACATCGCTGTTAGGAAAGACAATCTCCCCCCCCACGCCACGTTTACCTCTCTCCAATATCCCTGGCTCAGATACCAAATTAATTAGCCATTCCCCAGCTTTTTTGTTTGGTTGGTTTTGGTTTGTGGGTTTTTTTTGTTGTTTTGTTTTGTTTTGTTTTGTTTTGTTTTGTTTTGTTTTTTTATGTCTGGTTTATCTTGAAAAAAGCCAAGCAATAAAAGCTGAATCTCAAGAGAAGCCGTTTTTCACCTAATTGTTCTGTGAAAAAGCTGTCTAATTCATTATGTTTTCTTCACAACATTTAGCACTTTAGCCAGCAAAAAAAAAAAAAAAGCAAAAAAAACCCCACAACAAACCCCACCAACACTAAAATACCTTTCCAACAAAATGTAAGGATTTGCACGTCTTTTGACATCACCTGTTTTGGCCATTTTCTTCATAATCTGAACAGATATATCAGTTTTGTCTTGTTGTCCAGTAGCACTCAAAGATAACTGCCCTAAGGCATATTCATTTAAGGAGGAGCTTTCCAAAATGACAGCAAATCCGTTCTGATTATACTCAAAGGACTCCAATTCAGTATTGTAGCCATTTTTTCCTTTCAAATACTGACTTAAATGAGCACTCCACCCTCATCTAGATGCAACTGTCTCAAAAATTTCTGGTGTCATAAATGACTTAAAAAACAACTGAGAAGGTGAAAAAAAAAAAAAAAAAAACAACACAAAACAAAACCCAGAAGGCTATGTTTCCTAAAGATTTTTCAAACTTGAACAAAATTATCTTCAGAAGGATACTCTTCCTTATTTTTGTGATTTTTAAACTTATAAAAGAAGTATAAGATTTGAATGGAAAAAAACCTTCCAGTTCTGTATTGTTTTCCTGCCTATGAAAATGCATGCCTATCAGAAATGTAGTTTCTGACCCACTTTGCCTTTTTCTCCAGTGCCAGGTGTTGATATGTCTCACGGATTTTGTATCTCCAAGAGTATTTACCAAAAGCACTATTTGCATTTTCTGGGGAAGATCTGGGTACAAAGTTACATTGTATTGTTTCCTGTAGCACAGGATCACAGTGTCTCAAAAGCAGCACTGGGAGACAGAATCTTTCTCTTGGGTGCTTGGCCGCATTTCAGGGAAGTGCCTTTTCTCAAATTCAGAAAATAATCTGACAAAAACGTTTCTCACAGCACTCAGCAAGATGATGGTAAAATGTCCAAAACATTTGCCTAATCTGGTGGTAAACATGTTTGTCTGATAACCAAAGAGGGCTGGGAAGAGAAGGAGAATACAGCTTACCTAAGACAAAGAAAAAACATAAGCATCCCTTACTTTAGCCGTGGAAAAAGTGTACACCTACATGTACAATATGTCAGTAGTCAGTGGTAGGATAGCTACGAAAAACAGATGTGACTGAAAACTCATTGCATGTATTTGACATGTTAGGAAAATCTTGAGCAAATCTGGTGCCATATTTGGGTATGCTTGTTTTCTCTCCCTCTACGTCTGCAACTAGAACAGATTCCAGGAAGAAAATTACTACATTGAAGAATTTCTATAGATTGGATACTGGACTCCCACTGATTTAAAGAAGATAGTTTGTCACTTAATGATACTTCTCAAGATAAGCAAAGCTGGGAAATGTGAACATTGCATTTCACTGTCTGTGCTGCAACATGACTGTTACTCCCATGCCTGGAAGAGTTCAAGACCAGGTTGGATGGGGCTTTGAGCCACCTGGTCTAGCGGGAGGTGTCCTTGCCCGTGGCAAGGGGGTTGGAACTTGCTAATCTTTAAGGTCCCATCCAACTCTAACCATTCTATGATTCTCTAATTCTATGATTGTCTTCTAACATGTCACTGGGACCTGATTCTGTGTGTTGTTAGCATTACGTAGTTTGAAAAGTTCCCTGTTAAGCCAGATATTAACTGACTAGAGTTATTGTTTGGGTGATTGAGATAGTTTGTCTTATTCTTTTATTTTACATTACAATTTTTAATTTTCTGTGTTTTCTGAAGGGTCTTCTCTTTTCTTTTCTTTGTGGTTTTTTTTTTTGTTTTTTTTTTTAAATTAAGAAAATGAGCAAAAGATAAGTGTTTATTCTATATGTGACTTGGATATCAAAATAACAGATTCAGTTTTCAGAATGTCTTCCCTCATTTTGTTGTAAATCTGAACAGAAGATTTCTAGCAACATGCACAATTTTTAAAGTTGTTTCAGTAGTAGTCAGCAGTCAAACAATTATAATTTAAACTTAATATGAATCCCTAAAGAGTTCATTTTACAAGAAAGCTAAGTTGCATTGAAAAACAATGTGAGTTAAGGTCTCTTTGCCAGTATGTTAATGTTTCTGAGAAAATCAGTGGCGATAATGTATAATAAGACTGCATGTTGTTGTAAGATTTCACTCAAAAAAGTTAAGCCAATAGAAAAAGACAAGGTCATGGTAATGCTGCTTTTCTCTTTGCATGACTATACTCCATCTTTAACATCTTGGTACCCTGGTATTTCAGAATCTCTTATTTGGTGGAAATAAAGGAACTCTTTGCTGCATTTCGGTGGCAATAAGTAAAGGCAGCAATTTGCTGAGATTTTTCTAAGTTGACGTAAAAATATCTTGATGTATGTTGATAGATGAGGCAAATAAGAAGCCAAATTATGTTGCGTTTCTTAATTCATATATTATATCATTTTAGCTAATATTTTGTGTAAAAAGTTTTTGAGGAAGTTAATTGCATCCACAATTTTAATATATCTGTTCATATTAGTGTTTTTTAGTCATCAGGCGATGTAGAAAGGATTAATGTAATTTACATTCAAGCAAATCACAGAACTTCACATTGAAATCATATAAGAAACTGTTACTAATAATCATCTCAGAAACATAATTTGTTAAAATGTGAAGACAAAAACTGCACTCCTGCGTTGTTGAGAAGTGAATTGAAATCAGAATCTCTGGGCTTCGCTGTGTGGTCTTAACTGGGTATTTTATTTGTCCCTTTCCTGTAAGAGACATGGGAAACTAAGCTCAGTGGAGAGCGGAAAGGGAGTTACATGGAAATGGGTGGAAACAATTTTATTTTTTTAACAGTGGAGCAGTCAAAGCTTTTGCTCATGTTGAATAGTATTTTGTACCCATATGAAGTCTTTTTTTAATCCATATTAACTTTAAAAAGACTTTAAAGTATTGACTTTTTTCTTGCTTGGATATCTCTTATGCTTACATGCCTGTACAAAGATACTGTCGGCAAATATACTTGCTTTGGTAAAAGTGCTCTATTGGTCTTTACAATTATGTCCAGATTTGAGATTTCATCTGTTTTATTAATATGTGTACACAGTGATGATGTGAAATAAATCTGTATTTTGTCAGGGTTTGTTAATACTTGAAAATAAAACAGAAGTAGTAATTTTATTGCATTCTAGCAAGAACAAAATGACCACATTTTATAGTACTACTAGCATTACTTATAGCACATTGAATTATTCATGGCTGACTCTGGTCTATTGATGTGAAATATGTCTGCAATATAAAACAGGGAAAGGAGGGAAAGGGTAAACTGGTGACTTATACTTTATATTCAAATTCAAGTTCTTTTGGAGCTTGGGAACACTTACTTTCCTTGTGTTTTGGACATAATTAAAATGGGGTTCTTTTTTTAATTTTATGCAAGGATCAGACCTTCATGCAGCTCCGCTTAACCCTCCCCTGGATCAAGTGCTCTATACAGTTGTTTATGAGGGCCAGGCTAAATGGGTTCATTCTTTTATAAAGAGAATGAATCACAACATCCCAATTTGTTCTGTGTCTCACCAAAGAGACCTAAACTGCTCCAGTCAAGAACTGAACACTCTTAAAGACAATTTAGCATGATCTAATAGTGATAATAAACCAAGCCCAGATTTATTAGACATCTAATCTTAAGCCAAAGTCCTGAAGTCAGAATGCCCAGACTGCCCTGAGGAAAGCCTTTGTTATGCAAAGCAGCGTAGGACATCTGCAAACCCTTTCTTTCCCCATGGGTTTCCAGAGTGCCGCTCCATGTACTCTTCAGTGGCAAAGCTGGTTTAAAAGACTGCTTTTCTAACACCACTCACTCAATCCTGCCCCTATGCTAGAATTCATCACAACTTCAACTATTTGTAACGCTGTGCTGAAAACTGAATCATTGATGTGAATAACAAACCTTGGAGACTCTTTTATTAATACAATTCATTTCAAGGCTCTGTTCAACATTAGGGCCTTACAAATATTTTCAGCAGCACAAAAGAGAGGGTGGTGAATAAGAACAAGCAGTAGGGGGTCAAGGTGTGTGCATTTGTGTAGGGAGTGAGGACCTCTTAAATTAGCCTCACTTCCAAAGAAAATACATGTGGAACTACAGTCTTAGTCTTCCACCTGCTCTCTTCTTTAATATAACTTCTATTCACATTGTTCTTCTGTTCCTCCCTTCAGGGGGGATTCAGTGTTTCAAGCAAATATCTAGTAGTTGAAAATTCCATTTTCTTCAGCAAAGTGTAATTTCTCAGGTAGGAGGGCCTCATTCAATTCCCAATAGACCTGCATACACTACCATAAATATCTGCAGCCTCCCATCACAGTATAAAATTTTTAATGCATTCTTTCCTTTATTTCAGATGCAGAGAGAAAGAGAAACTAAGGCAGGCATAATGAAGACAAATGTATTCTCACGATCGCCATGTAGTCAGTCCTGCTTCTATTGTAATTAACAAACTTCTCATTTACTTCAAAGGAAACAGATTGCTGACAAATTGAAACAGTACACTGAAAGATGGTAGACTGAAACAGTAATTTGAAACAGTACGTTACATGAGCAGTAACAGTAATCTCTTCAATTTCATGTTAGATCTTACATTTTCTTGATATAATTCCTGTCCCTTTTAACAAAATTTAAGAAAAGAATTCAAACTAGTGCAAGTGTGGAAACCCAACAGCCTGGGCCAACACTTTGCATACGAAAGTACTGAGCAAAGACTGCAGCTTCAGTAGAAAAATCCTACTTTTTTTTTTTTTTTTCCCTTTTTTTCTCAGAGTGGGACAACTGTTTATCTTAATAAATCATGGAAAACTATGAAAGTCATCTTATGCCCCTTTACTCAACCTGATGATGCAGTGCATCAGAAATACATTTTGTCTCAAATCGATGCACAATCACAGTATCACAGAGTCACAGAATCACAAAATGGTTGAGGCTGGAAGGGACCTCTGGAGGTCGTCTGATCCAACGCCACTGCTCAAGCATGGACACCTACAGCCAGTTGCCCAGGACCATGTCCAGATGGCTTTTCAATATTTCTGAGGGAGACTCCACAACCTCCCTGGGCAACCTGTTCCAGTGCTTGGTCACAGTAAAGAAATGTTTCCTGATGTTGAGACAGCACCTCCTGTGCTCATTGCCTCTGTTCCAGTCACTGGGCACCACTGAAAAGAGCCTGGCTCCATTCTCTTTACACACTCCCTTCATATACATTGATGAGTTATCCCCCCTTAGCCTCATCTTCTCCAGGCTGAACAGTCCCAACTCTCTGTCTTTCCTCCTACGAGTCATGCTCCAATCCCTTCTACATCTTTGTGTCCTTTGTAGGACTCTTTCCAGTATGTTCTTATCTGTCTTGTACTGAGGAGCCCAGAACTGGACACAGCACTCCACATGTGGCCTCACCAGTGCTGAGTACAGGGGAAGGATTACCTCCCTCAACTTGCTGGCAGTAATTTTCTTAATGCAGCTGACAATACCGTTAGCCTTTTATGTTGCAAGGGCACACTACTGGCTCATGTTAAACTTGCTGTCCACCAGGGTTCCTATGTTCTTTTCTGCAAAGCTGCTTTCCAGCTGGGCAGCCCCCAGCATATACTGGTGCCTGAGGTTGTTCCTTCTCACGTGCAGGCCTTTGTACTTCCCTTTCATGACGTTCCTGTCAGTCTATTTCTCCAGTCTGTGGAGGGCCCTCTGATGAAAGCACGACCCTCCAGCATATCAGTCATTCCTCCCAGTTTAGTGTCATCTGCAAACTTGCTGATGGTACACACTGCCGCATAATCCAGATCATTAATGAAGATGTTAAACAGGACTTGACCCAGTACTGACCCCTGGGGTACACCACTAGTCAATGGCCTCAAACCAGACTTTGCAAGGCTGATCAGCAACCTCTGGGCCAGGCTGTTCAGGTAGTTTTCAATTCATCTCACTACCTGCTCATCCAGCCCATATTTCAACTGCTTCTCTGTAAGGATCTTATGGTAGGCAATGTCAAAGACCTTACTACAGTCCAGGTAGATAATATCTACTACTCTGCTCTCATTTACCAGGACAGTCATTTCATTGTAGAAGCATATCAAGTTGGTCAAGTACAATTTCCCCTTGGTGAAACCATGCTGGTTACCTCTGATGTTTTCCTTTTGTTTTATGTACCTGGAAATGGTTCCCAAGATTAGCTGCTCCGTCACATTCCCAGGGATCAAGGTGACTCTGACCAGCCTATAATTCCATGGGTCCTCGTTCTTGCCCTTATTGAAGATAGGAGTGAAATTTGCTTTCTCCAGTTTGCAGACATTTCTTCCAGTCACCATGATCGATCAAAGATTATCAAAAGTGGCCTCACAATGACATCTGCCAGCTCCCTCGACACTCATGGGTGCATCTTATTAGGGATCATGGGCTTATGTATGTCCAGTTTGCTTATCCATTTCCTGCCCTGATCCTCTTCCACCAACGGTATATCTTCCTTGTTCCAGCCTTTTTCCCATATCACTAGGACCTGGGATTCCTGAAGGATGGTCTTGCTAGTAAAGACTAAGGCAAAGGTGGCATTCACCACTTCTATCTTTTCCATGTTCTGTGTAACCAGGTCCCCCCATCTCATTGAGCACGGGGCCCACATTTTCCGTGGTCTTCCTTTTGTTGCCTATGTACTTACAGAAGCCCTTCTTGTTGTCTTTGACATCCCTGGCTAGATTCAATTCTATTTGGGCTTTAGTTTTCCTACCTTCATCTCTGGATGCTTGGACAATGTTTCTGTATTCCTCCCATGTTACCCATCTGTCCTGGTTCCGGCAGGGACAGGGTTAATTTTCTGGCACAAGTCACAGGTATTCTATACCAGGTGATGCCATGCCCAGTCCATAGGAGGGAGCTCGCAGTGGCTTGGGAGCAGACTGGGGTGGCCCGGGGTCCGGTCGGTGAGCACTGGTACAGTAACCATGTGTCTACATTCCTCCATCAGTGTTACTGTTGTTGTTCTTTTTTTTCCTTTGCTGTTGTGTTAAACTGCCTTTATCTCAACCCACGAGTTTTGCCTTTTTCTTCTGATTTTCCCCCACTGCTGTGGTGGTTGAGCGAGTGGCCACATGGTCCTTTGTTGTCGGCTGAGGCCAAACCATGACACCATCCTTGATTCCACCCTCTCTATGCTTCCTGTTTCGTTTGAGTTTGGCCAGGAGCTCCTTATTCATCCACACAAGCCTCCTGGCATTTTTGGTTGGCTTCATATTCATGGGGATGGAACTCTCTTGAGCTTGGAGGAGGTGATCCTTGATTATTAACCAGTTCTTTTGGGCTTCTCTTCCCTCCAGGGCTTTATCTCATGGGATGCTTCCAAGCAGATAGTTGAAAAAGCCAAAGTCTCTTCTCCTGAAGTCCAGGGTTGTGAGCATGATTTTCATCATCCTACCTCTCTTCAGGATCATGAACTCCACCACCTCACAGTCATTGCAGCCAAGGTTGCTTTTGACCTTCACGTTCCCAATGAGGCCTTCTTTGTTGGTGAGAATGAGGTCCATCAGAACTGCTCTGCTTGTTGGCTCCCCTATCACTTGGAGGAGGATGTTATCACCAATGCACTCCAGCAACCTCCAAGATTGCTTATGTCCTGCTGTGTTGTCCCAAACACCCTCCTTTGGGGTGGTTGAAGTCCCTCATGAGGACCAGGACCTGCAAATCGGAGGCTGCTCCTATCTGTCTGTAGAGGGCATGATCCACTTATTTTTCCTGGTCAAGTGGCCTAAGGTAGATATCACTATAATATCATCTTCATCCGTCCTGTCTTTTACCTTAACCCATAAGTTCCCAGCTGGCTCCTCATCCATCCCCAGGCAGAACTTCATGCACTCCAACTGCTCTCTCGCATAAAGGGTAACCCCTTCCTCGTCTTCCCCTCCTGTCTTTCCTAAAGAGCCTCTATCTCTCCATTGCTGTGGTAACAAATTAATATAAGCCAAGCCTTTTTTTCCCACTGTAAGCACCCAGAGTGATATTATCAGGGTTTTTTTCCACTTTATCTTGTCACTGTCTTTATCTCTGGATCATCGCGACTAAGATTCATGCTATGTTCAAAATCTGCTATCCAGTCAGAAGTGCTTAGAGTGTGTGGTACAGGCAGCATCAGTAGTGCTTGTAGGAGTGGGTGCTAACAAGAAAAATAATTGTGATCTACTGTATAGGATATGAAATATGGATATGAGGGTTTCAATAATTCTCATAATTCCCATAAGGAAAAAATTGACTGTCCAGCTCCAAAATAAATTTAGCTAGGTATAAACCAGAATATCTCAATTTTTGTCTTATTTTATTTCCATTTATTTTCAGTTTGTTTTTTCTGATTATTAAGGCACCTGAAAAAATTCTTGGTTTAAAAGGAGTAGATGAGAAAACTAAGTTCTTCTATGTGGTGTTCTTCCTTTCTTTTCCATTCCCAGAATTCCAGTTCATGGCTCAGCTGAAGTACCAGCATGCAACATTACGTTATGAAATAGCCAGATACAGCACATAAATTGTAATTTATAGGAGTTTTATACCTGTGCTTCAGAACTGGTCAGGAATTTTTTCTGTTGTTACTCTGTGTCTAATCAGGAGATTTTCAGAGAAGTTTTACCTGTCAGAAGATGTCAGTTTGTTGAAGTCACACTGCTTGCTGATTTCAGTGAATCCTGTTTGATAATGAAAGCTAACCTCATTTCCCTGACTTCTTGGCAGCCTGCCTACCTGACTATCTTGGAGTCTGTCTAAGGCAGAAGGACTTCCAAGCTTAATGTCTAGATGCTTCCCAGGAAGGATGATGTGAGACAGGACTCTTGAAATTTCCAAATTCTTTGGATACTTCACATTGCAAGCAGCCAGTTCCATTATGCAATGTTGGATGCAAGATTCCTGTATGACTAGGTCTATTTAAAGGTCCCATCTCCCCCCAGATTAAAGTCTTAGTCTCCTAGAAATGTTGAAATATTTAATTCCCTGCCCACCCCCCCCAAAAAAGGTAATAATCAGTCTGATCTTTCTACTGTCTTATTTTACTTATATGTTACACTGCTGTAAGATAGCTATTTTCTGTGTCAGCTTTCCTTCACATGCTGGCTTTTGCAAGCATATTCCTTTTATTCCTTGATTTCTTTTTTAAGATAAAACCTTTTGCCCATATCGTGTAATGATTTCTATAAACAAAGTTCAGATATAAATTAGAAATACAGAAATTTTTTCCTATAATAAACTTTTTACTGTACATTGTTTTTCATACATACATCTCTAGAAGTTATGTGTATAGGAGAATAATAACTGTTAATTTTTTTTTTCCAAATAAGGAAGTAGTGATATAGATAAGTGACTTGACTAAGGTTGCAGAACAGATTAGTATAAAGTTGAACAGACAGAATCTAAAGCTTCTATCTGTGTAGGATATGACAGACATGTAGCTACTATAAAGCCACAAAAATAGAAGGCAGCTATTTTTCATATTCAACAAAAAAGTTAATTACTACAGGGGAAAAAAACCCCAACAGGTAAACTTGTTCACCTTTGGGTTTTTTTTTTGTTTGTTTGTTGTTTTTTGTTTGTTTGCTTGTTTTTTTGGTTTGGTTTGGGTTTTTTTTGGACTTTTTTTGGTAAAGCAAAATCAAAAGAAAGATGAAATTCCTGTGAGATCTGGCATCACATTTCTGGAAGCTCAGTCAAAGTGTACAATTCACCTTGAAAGAAATGGAATTTGACTTTTTCTTTCTCTGTAAGTCATTGTCCCTGATAATAAAAGTTTCTTAACAGATAGCCAGTCAAAAGATTAATAGAATTAAAATCTTTCTAAAATAAGGCTGTTCTCACTGACAGCTAACTTGGTTTTTTTTTCCCCTTTCCTTTTGTAAGACAGTAAACAGAAACAAAGCCTGCAGCAATACAAGGAAAGCTAGCACATTAAAGAGGGATTAGCTTAGGAGGCTATGACAGATGTAAAGTGCTTTGCACACATTGCTATGTGATGTTCAACATATGTTGTCAATTAAAAATTGCTTAAGAAATATTTAACAAGGCAAAGCTAACATTCCCCTAGTTTGTAAGAATATATTGAGCTTATGCATCACTGCTCCTCATTTTATTTTTTCAGTTTTGCTGGAAGCTGAGGAGAACCGTATATAACATGACTCTCAACTAGTTTATGCTTTAAAGTAGCACTTTACTTCAATGTATTGGAAAACAGCATTCATTTCGTCTTTTAGTAAGATGATGACTGGATAATTTAGCAGGCAGAGGACCTGCAAAAGTACTTAAAATTAATTTTCTACAGTAAAGATCATTCACTACATTTGTAAAAATAGGTACTTACCTGCATTCAAGACATAGACTTTGGCACATTCTTTACCTAGATTTTGCTAATGCCAATTGCTGGGAAATCTTCCTAGTAAACACCAAGGCATATGACACAAGCTCCTAGGTTAAATTGCTGTTTTATAATTTTCCTTATCTATTACACCTGAATCTTTCCCTATGCAAGACATCTGTCATCCTTCTTTTTATTTTTTTTCTTTTTGTTATTCTAAAAGGATGGTTTGTGCCCGATTCAACCCCTAAATAGCCACTAGATGCTATTCTCTGTCTTATCCCCAAAATACAAGTGCCTTTCTACACAACTGTAGCACAAAGCCTCCATTCAAGAAAACAGCAAAATTCCTGTTGAACTCTGATACCTTAAGATCTCTTCACAGAAGATGTGCTCCTAATGTTAGGAAAGTTCTGAAAGCACCATTGCTGTTCTATGACCACAAATGAAGAACGTTTTACACCTGAGAGAACAGAGGTTTGCAGTCATCTGTGAAAAACAGTGCTTGTGGTTGTGGAGTATATGGTAATACCTGTGTGGAGGAAGAGGGAGTGAACACGTGGAAGAAATCAGTAATTGGTCCACAGAGATTTTGCAGTATCTGGCCACCCCCACTGTCTCCTGAAGATAATCTCATAATGAATTAACATTTCAGTTAAAGTCTGTAGTTCCACTGGTAATAATATTGCTCTCTTGAATCTCCTTTGATGGAATTCTGTTTCCAATCAGAAAATATGAGAATGTTTAAAAATAAGTGTTACAGTGTTTATTCCAAGAATCTTTGTACTTCTTAAACACATATAGCAGGCTGCTGCATACATCATCTGCTGATCAAATGTCAGCCTGACTCCTACTTCCCTTTAAATAAGATATAAAAGTACTCAAGAGGTATTCAGAGAAATGTGAACTGTATGTGCCCTTAAAATGCGTTGTTGATGTGGGAATTCACACTAAATTGATGTGGTGATGGATGTTTGACTATAAGTTGAACTATTAACTAGCAAAAGTTGAAACATATACTCAGATATTGCAATATATGCTAATTTAAAAAAACAGTATAGAACAGAGATCTCTGCTTCAGTGAGAGACAGAAAAAAGGCATGGAGAAGGAAATAAGATTGGTTTTCTTTATATATAAAATTGAAACTACTGAATAATTACTCTGTTCTTGGTCTTTATTTTTCTTCTTGCTCTTTTTTTTGAATAAGTTCTACAGGGTTATAAGCATAAATAAAAAAAGTGACAAATGTATTGATCCTAAGAACTGGTAGATCATGTTGTACAATCCAGCTTAAAATCCAAACTAAAAGAAAATATATGCAAAGCATATTGTCTCGGGTTTTGATAAAAAATAAAATTAAAATCTGAGAGTAGCATAACATCTTCAGAAGTTTATTATTATTCAAATATACCAAACAAGTATTTTAGTAATAGGAGGAGCTTTTTGTTTATTGTATATTCTGGGTAGATAACTTCCAGTATTTAAAGCCTGATACTGCAAATTGAAGTTTTGTTAGTTGCTTAGATACACCTTTCAGTACTGTTTGGTTAAGGATAACCTATATGTTCACAAGGAGGACTGAAAACCATGTGGGCTTTGAAAGTCTCAAGGCACAGTAGCTTATTAAGGGAAAAGATAAGAAAACTTAGGAAATTGTATTAAGTATTTTAAACCTTTCTCCTTGTCCACACAGGCCTTGCCTAAGGCATCATTACTAGGAAAGGAAGGCTACTGTGAGATTTATCAGCTACGTGCAGAGCTGGAATTGACATTCAAGCAAAGAAATGGAAAATGCATGAGCTGGTCTAATTGTGGATAGTGAAGCTACGTCCTTGCTAAAGTAATTTAAACTAATTGAAGTTTAATATGAAAGATAGGTATTTCCTTTATAAGGAATAAAACATGTTCAATATTCTTAAACAGTAGGAAAGGATAACACTTGTTAGGTTTTTTATATCTGATTATTTTTCGGTAGTATGCCTTTTAATTTTTCTTACTACATTAAATTAAGTTTATCAATGGTCAGTTTCAAAATAACAAACTCTCCTGTTTGTATGTAGAGAAGGCTGTTACATGTATCAAATCCCTTCCACAATATTGCCATGTCACGTTTTCTGCCTTTTTTCAGGTACCAGTTACCATATTTTCTACTTATTTGTTCTCATCTTAGTCTTATGGTATTTTTTTCTTTTTTTTTTTACTTTTTTTTTTTTTTACTTTGGAAAGCAAAGTCAGTGTTACCAGGTTTGCTATATGTTGCTGCAAACACCTATGTAAACATATCTGAAGAAAAACATGAACATTTGTGTTTGTTTCATGAATTTATTATCAGGATATGTTAGAACAGTTTTGTGCCTGATTAAAATGTTGGCTGTCTTCTGAAAGAAAGTGCATATATGCCTTGTGAATTGATATTCAACTTTGTGGGTGGCTTTGCAAATCTTGAGAGCTAACAGTAACTGGGATAGGTCTGCTGACTTCATCACTGTCTTCACCTAAGTGATGTCAGTTGATGCTGGCTCTGAATTTGAACCAAATATGCAGATATTTCTAGAAGTCATTGCATCTTTGTGAGGTTTTTGCAAGTCTACAGTAGTTTCTTCAGTCATAACAAAATTAAAAAAATGTAATTATCAATATCATTAGAATAATTTTAGATCCATCAGAGATGCAACCATTTATGGTTTAAAGCAGTTTTCTCACAGAGATATTTGTTTATGTCCTCATTTCTGGAACCCAAATACTTATAATTTTGATGACCTGATCTTTCCTGTGTCAAAAGTACTGGCTGGAAAGCTGTGGAAAGATACAGCCTTTAATTATTAATTAACTCATATAGACAAAAATTTTGCAAGCCTCCTTCCTTTTCTACCTGTTGTATAGAGGTCCTCATGGTTTGTAAAAGCAGTCAGAGAAGTTGTGTGCTGTGGTGGTGAAGTGTCGTGGGTGTCCATATCACCTTGTGCTAGTATTAGCACCACCCTACGCTGCAATATGGTTGCTACAGCAGCTTAAGTGTACATGTATCCTTAACTTGTCTCTGTAGAGTTGATTTCGCACACCAGTAGTGAGACTTGTTGAAACTAGGCCTCTCTCTTCAGCTTGCTAACGCAATTGCCAACTTGTACCAGCTGTTGAATGGTAAATTATATTGGGGTTTGCCTTGATGGCCAACATATGTCAAAAACTTTTGGCTGTTATTTGTTTTTGATGTGGACTACTTCTATGGAAATGGTCACATCCTCTCTATCCCATCAGGCTGCAATATGCGTATCAATCTCCTTAAGCTGTGCTTAGCAGAAAGCAGTCTCGGGGGGCAGAGGTGTGGGGGCAAATTAGAATTTACAAGAGATTTATCTTCTCCTTTTTTATTCTGTGTACAACTTCCTGCACGTAGCTCTCACGGTAGAGGTTGTCATCTGAAACTAAGCTGCTTGTGCTGCACCTTGAACTTTCATTGTTTTATTGCAAAATCTGAAACAGAGGTTTTTTTCATCTGCCAGTTTAGATATCTAATAGAAAGTGAAAGTTTACAACGGCACGGAAGTGGCTGAACAGGTAGTGACAGCTGAGTTTCACTGAAGAGTTCCCTTATGCAGGATTTTGTGCTGTCAAAGCTATCTGTCTAAACCTGGGTGATGAGAACACATTTTTTAACCCTTTGGAGAATTTAAATCCAAGTCTTCAACTTGACTTTACTTAATCATATCTCATGTGTCTTATGATGGCTGTAGAAAGGCATGAAAAATCCTAATGTGCAGTGGCCCAGAAGTGTAAAAATCAGACTCAAATAAAAGTATGCATCCAGTTTCTATACACACAAGAGTAAATTCCAGAATGCGAGGAACTGGAAAATATCTAACATGAAAAGGTGTCTGAAATGGAAATGATAAAAGTAGAGACTTAACCTTGTTTGCTTGGTTTCTGTCGCTTGGAATGTTTCATTTTCTTCTTTCACAGACAGGATTCTTAAAACATGTCCTCTGCTTGTTTTAAATTTTGCATATTTGTGTTGGTTATTATCTGTTCCAGTTTTTAAATTAGAAAATATATTGCTAATTAATCTGATTACTACCTATTTAAATAATTCAGGTATTACACAGTCCCTGAAAGAGAAAATTCGTTCAGTTTTTACTTCCGAAATATTTACTCATTTGTATCCCTAAATTATCTACAATGCAGTCTGGCTGAAGTTTTGTGCTGCTGGAGGAAACCACTAGAAGAGATAATTTAAAAATTGGAGAAGTGACTACTATCTTTAGAACCTGAAGACAAGTAGCACTGGGATTGGTCTTGATCCGGTAATACACAGTTGTATAGGGAAATAATTTTCAAGGCACGCTACCACACAGCTCCAGGGAAATCAATGAATTGTCTGCCTAGACACTGGAGATTGTTGCTTAGAACTTCTTGTAGAGTTGTGTAATGCAGGGAGTTAATAGTTTGTTAGCTAATTTCACTTATGTCATTGTCTGTTTTGATGAGCCATAGATGAAGTGAATATCATTTAATCTAACAGAGGGATGGAAACAGTGGTTTTACATTGTCATATATTTTATAAAAGTTTTCCAAAATTTGGCTTCTTTGCCATGTTTAGGAGATTTACTTTTCACTATTGTGACAGAATATGAAAAATTTTGTATGTCGCCACAATAAGGTTTGGGATTTTTTTTGTTTTGTTTTTGATAGTCACAGTAATTTTGTTCCTAAGTTAAATTTATTTCAAGATATGAAAAAAAAAAGTTATTTTCCATTTCTCATTCAGAAAAACTGTCATTGTGTGAACCTTGCAACTGAGGGTAGCATATAAATCTTAGTTTTTAAAAACTTAATCCTGTAAACCTGTTCATAATACTACTGAGATTAGCAATACCACTGGAGCTACCTCCTTTACCTGTACAGGAAAACCACAGATGTGTAACTGGTCACTGTATCATGGCTGAAGGTCTTTATCTAACTCATGGTAGACTCATCATGGAGAGAATCTCATAGATTTTGCAGTTGAATTTATGCCAGTAAATTAAACAATACCAAAGAACATTAGTGGGCATGGGGATGTTATCATCCTTATTGCTAAATTATTAGGAAGTTCTGTAGAATCATTTTAGCTCATATAAACATTCCTGGTTGTTTTCAGGCACCATTAAGGAGTGAGCATGAGTAAAGAACCATTCCTAATAGGCAATTCGCATGTTGCCACTGTCTTGGAAGATTGGCCCAATCCGGTAGAAAAACAGATACTCTCTATCTCCTGTTCCGCTCCGGAAGTGAGGCAAGAGAGAGAGAGAAAAAGAGAGACTTAAGAGTTTAGAAGGAAATAAACTACTTTAATGAAATATTAATAATAAAATAATGAAAAGAAAATTATGAAATATATACAAAACCATATCAAGCTCCCAGGATGACAATCACGTCACCAGCAGGTGCTGGGGAAGTCCCAGACTGGACTCAGTGATAGACGGGAACTGGATTCCGGATCTGGATTCAGGATCGGGATCAAAGGCAGATGAACAGACAGAGTCCTTCTCGGACGCCGGCCATTGAAGAAAGAGGGCTGACCCTTTGATCCCTCAGCTTTTATACTGAGCATGAGGCAGATGGGATGGAATACC